>JASDQU010309134.1:37568-58200 GCA_032191745.1 Picea mariana
TTGATACTAAGCTAAAAATAAGTACTATCTTTCATATATAAGAAGAGCTAAACCACTAAGTGATTGATACCAAGCTAAACCACTTCTTCGTTTTAGATAAAAGAAAATCTTAAAACAAGGTAAGTAAATTGTATAATGATATATTATATTTGAATGTTTATAAAATAATTGTTAAGTAAAAAGATAGAAAAAAAAAAAAAGAGTTAAGGGATTATAGTTTAAATTGTTAGGATGTAAGTTTGACGTTTTTTTTATTATTTGGATTTAAATAATGAAATATTGATTATTTATGTTTTTTGTTCAAAGGGTAGGTGTTTTTATTTGGTACTTCTTAATTCTAAGTTGAGGTCTAAGTTTCATGTTAAGTGTGATTTGCAAAAGGTTACATTTAGTAAAATTTAAATTATCCAAGTAATCTGACCAACTATCAATTCATCTTATTTGTTGTAATCCAACCAACTATCAATTTTCCTAAATAAACAAATTTAAATTTTTTAAATAAAATAGAAAAAAAAAAACAAAAACTTTTCTTTATTTTGAAAATAATATTTAAAATAAATTGTTTTCTAAAAAAAACTTTCTTTTCAACCCCTCAAAACTATACCCAATTGTAGACCATTTTAAACATTAAAAAAACTATACAAACTTTTTAGGTCAACCATTTAACTAATAATATGTCAAAGATGATGGATCACTATATATCTTAAGCTTAATAATGAAGCAAAGAAAAATACTTTAATATTTATAATTATACGTTTAACTATGTTTGCAAGTTACATATATACAAATTTGGATTGATATATTAAACTTTTTAAATTTATTAAACATTGTTATTATACATTTATATAATATATTTAATGGGCTAGTTTGAATTGTTAAGTGTTTTGAACTTTGTGTATGAGGTTTTCAAATTAATTCTTATGCTAGTTGTCTACACTTCACTTGATATCATTATCGGGTCAACCATCCTAATTAACATTGAAATCCTTTAAAAAACATTTATTTGTTACAGGTAAATGTTTTTTTTCCACTTTGAAAAATAAAGAGAATTAGATCACAATGCAAAATGGAAAGAGAGTGAGAAATTCACATTAAATAATGATTGATTAATAACAATTAGTTGAGATGGTAAGAAATGTGTATTTGTTATAATTTAATTTAATTTAATTTAGATATTAATGTCTATTAAAAGTCAAAGTTGGCATATAGTACTACATGGGATACAATACGAGAATATGTCAAAGGAAGGAGAAAGAACATTATAAGAAAAAAAGAACTTAAAAGAAGAAGAAAGAAGAAGAAAATAATTGGAAGCACTAACACAATAAGATAGGGAACACTGAAGGAGCTCAAGAAGAAAAAGGTTCCCTCTCCGAGATATGTTGCTTTAGAGAAACACTTCTAATATTCAAGACCACAAATAAATGTGTGATTGGCATGAGGCCATGGAAATTATTAAGTCTAGACACCTTGAGGGATATCATATAAGCTTAGACGTTGGCCACAAGGCCTCTTCATATTAGTGTCAGAGATCTCGAAGTATGATGTAATCACCCTGGTGCATGTTAGTTTAGGGCACTGGCCTTTAGTAAGTTATTGGTGAAGATCAAACAACTCCTGGAGGAAGAGGGCTAAGTATATCTAGTCCTCATAAGCCATGAGTGTCTAGAGACAACCAAGTGAATCTTTGAAAAGACAAAATAATCGTCCTCTAATCTTGTAATAACAAGAACATCGAAATATAAAGACATTCCCAGTGTTGGGATCAAAGGAGAAGATCTAGAAAATACAATGCTCCCGATGAATATGGTGATACATCTAAATGCAAAGCTAGTGAGAGAAAACTCCAAGCCAGTGAGACGGACCCTTAGGGTGCAAGGTAATTAGTTTCCATTGTACCCTAGACATTGAATGATCCCATCACTGCATTGGAAATACAAGTTTGAGTATATTGTGCTAAAGTTTTGCTAAGTTTTGGAGAAAGAAGCACTTTGGACTCAAACCATGTGGACCAAAGATAGGCTCCATAAATTTCGTACTTACCCTTGTTTATCTCTCCCTTCGAGAGATCTAGATAATCCACTAAAAATTGATGCAAGGGTGGTCTGTCAATATCAATATCAATTTCAATGAGGTGAAACAACAAAGAGTCTCTCACATACCAATATCAATCAATCCCACGCTTTACTTGCTCAATGGAAGATTTGAGAGCAAGATATTGATGATCTCTTTGTGAGTTACCCATCTGTAGCACACCCAACCCCCTAATTATATTTTAAGGGAATGGGGTATCAAAATTTATTCCCTTAATCCATCTCAAAATTTCCCTTCGATAGAACCATCATCTTCTGCTCATTAGGAGCTTTCCAATGACTGCAATTTTACACAAAACTGAGCTCTGGATCAAAAGTTATGGCTTCTCAAAGTCTTTCGGACCTCATTGACTAGTACCACCTCATCACCACATGGTGTCCATGTGGCTTCCTATCCCAAGTGTCAATTTGACATGGCATGACCATGGTTTTGATGTGGTGCTGACCACACAGATCGCTGAACCCTGGTTCCAACTCCATGGAACCTCTATTCACTTTCGTTGGGATTTTATTTCCATGAGTCGCAAAGACTCAACCACAAGTTTCAACGAAGATATGCCTCCCTCTCATCCAATGACTCTAATTGATTCAACAATTAAAATAGATTGGTACTTAACGCTCACTGTTCCACTCTTCTATGCTCCGACGATATTATGCCTGGATCGATAGACCAGATTCACTAGCCTGCAGATCCAATGATCTTCATCACACCGCCAAATGCCTCTATCATCATCAATATTCTTATCCAACACCTAACCTTGCCAATCCCTTCCATCTATGACAAATGGTATTAATTTATCTATCCGTATATTTTACGGTTGGTGATTGCAATGACCATCCAATAATATGGACCCAACATGATCCAACCTTGACCTTGTGATGAACCAAATGTTGACACATGTCATCCTCCGGATGCACTGGCATGCCATGCCACTCATGACGTCGTCGTCCATGTCTATAACCTATAACGTGGTTCTTCGAAAATCCACGGTGGAGATTAACTCCAACCCACCACCAATCGATGACCCTCATTACATCGTCAATGCCTTCATCATCGACAATGTTCTTTACCACCACATAGCCTTGTCGACCTTTCAAACTTCGACGAACGGACCTGATCTTCTCAAATTTTCACCTACGCATGCCAAATCCTCTTGACACATGGAATCCTCCCTATATGACATGTGGCACCATCGCCACCTGACACATGGCATCCATATTTCCCCATAGAATTTTGTCCATAGGTGCCAAATCACCATGACACGTGGCACCTTCTGTGCTCGATACGTGGCACCACCTACATCATCGCACGTGGAACCATCCACGTTGTCCCTTTAGGCCTTTGACTAAAGACCATTTATAGGATTTCTTAGTCCTTAGCAGATCGATGATCTATATTTACCCTTGGAGTTCCTTCATCGGAGTGTATCTCAATGACTCACTCCGAGAGGCACTCCGCAATGGACAGTCAGGATTTCTTCATCGAAGATCTAATGGTAAGGATTTCGGGAGATTCCATTAGGTCTCGTAGTCCCTTTTTTCGTATGACCCTAGGTCTTGGGTCATTCCTAGGGAGACATCTGTCACCCCCAAGCCATGCTCGCGAGACACATGACACTCACTCTATGTCACGGTAGTCCCCTCACTATGCCGAACTATCCCGACATGTGGCATAACCACTACTCGACATGTGGACCTCCATGTGTACCTGATGTGGCGTACACATCATCACAGATGCATTCAGCTTATCCATTCAAGTGATGAAACTTGTCTTTCCCGTGCCATGCTAGCCATCAGGCTAGCCCCTCAGTCATCCTAACATCACCTCTTCTCTTAGTCTTTTTCAAATGAGACCACATTGATCTATGACAGATGTTAATCATGGGAATTCCCGATGAACAATCTAGGTTTTCCCTCAGACTCCCTTTTCATAATGCTTCCACTTTAGCATCCAAAAACACTCTGACCACAAGAATCCGCAAATTATCTGCCTTGTGATCTATGACTGAGATCTAATTGTCATGCGAAATCCGATGGTTGTGATGGTACTGGGTCTTATATGCCCTGAGACTCTGACCACCTCCACCACGATGGATATAATGGTCCATAAACCTCTATAGTCACACTTTGATAGAGAAAGGATCCTTGTTGATTCAAAGTGCCTACTCCACGAGCTTCATATCCAGGTCCGATGGAGGGTCAAGATCTCACCATTCCACCAAATCAACAGTCGAGATAATTTCTCACCCCTATTCTGACAGAGGGCCCAAATTTAACCGTTGTGCCAAATCAACGGTCACGATCCTCCGAGGTGAGTTAGGGTTTTTCCTATGGCTTATCAATCCACTCTAGACTTAGCCACTTTCACGAGTCTTTCCCTTAGTCCTTTACAAGACTTTTTGAGTCTTAGGGACCTTGCACTTTTCCAAGGCACTCTAAGGTTTTCCAAGGTCTCTTTGCAACACCCCATTTTTGAAGGACTTGTTACTTTCAAGATTTCCAACACCGCGATGCACAAGAATACACACAAGTATATATAAATTTATATGAGAAATATTACAGCGACGCATACAACAAGTAGGGACGTGTTTCTACTTAGGTTAGAGCAGGGATATTGGTTATACACACGCATGATGATTATAAAAGCTCATATCCTTTTTATATTTATCAGTCATGCAAGATTTCTCACAGACGTATATTTGTAGTTATATTACATAAGACATAGGCTACCTGAAATCAAGAATATGAGACTTTTTATGTAGATACATATTCTATGCAAATCACAGGACATCTCCAAAATACAAAATTAAACTCATAGGTCGAGTATTCATTTATGAAAGTGTCATAGTATTCATTCAATCATACATGCATTTTAAATGAATATACATAGATAGACTAGTTACTTATCTACATAAATTGATATATGTTGGTTACTACTAAAGGCTGAGATGCTCTCCACCCAACCATAGGCAAGGCTGCGCTAAACTCTGCTACATCTAGCCACCCCCGAGCCAGGGTATGATGCCACGAGAGGATTTTCTGCAATATTTTGTAGGGAATGTACACTAATTATGCTCTTCCTTGTTACCTCAAAACAAAGATCTCCCCTTTGTCTAATTCTAGTGCTCCTGGTTTATGCCCATCTGTGTGTCTTTTCCCCCAAGACCTCGTGGGTCATTCTAGAAGTTTTTCGAGGGTTCACTGCCCATCCTTTCTTAATTTTCCAAGGGAACTATTCCAACTACTACCTTGACTGATAATCAGTTTACAAGGCTAAGGACAATTCAGTTCTGCACTATTTTAATTAGACATGGTAATTCCTGGCAGAGTCATCTCAACTAGTCATTTCCTCCCTCTTGCATCATTCCCCTCATGGCATCATAACATGTGAAGGCCATCACTTTAACAGTAGTTCAACATTTCGTTGTTGCATTAATAATAAAAATGCACATTATAAAATAAATTAAGGTCCATTGTCTTCCCATGATCACATAACATATATGTTTATAGTTTGGTCATGATAATACTTATATTTACAGACTAGGGGAAAAAATGGTGTTACAATCCCCTCCCCCTTACAGGAACACCACCCTTGGTGTTCTATCTATTGCAAAAAACTCTATATACAACAGTGAACAAAAAAGGGTATGCTTGTTTCATGGAATCCTCCATTTCCCAAGTTGCTTCATCGGGACCAAATCATTTCCACTACACCTTGACCTGTGCAATGGTTCTGTTCCTGAGAGGGATCTATCTCATGTCTAGGATACACTGTGGTTCTTGCAAGAACTCTCCCTCTAGCTCCACCTAGATCAAAGACCATTCAATTGTGTGAGCAGAATCATGTATATATTTATTTAACAAGGAAACATGGAAAACATTATGTGCCTTCATTGTGGGAAGAAGAGCTAATCTATAAGTTACATGCCCCACTCTGTCCATAATTTCAAAAGGTCCACAAAATATGGGCGCCAACTTTTCACATGCTCCCATTCTTAAGGAGCTTCTTCTGGGTTTAATTTGGAGATACACGTGATCTCCTACTCTGAATTCTTTATGACTTCTTTTGTTGTCTGCATAGCTCTTATGCCTGTCCTCAGGCCACTTTCATATTTTTATTTATTTGATTTACTTGTTGTTCTAGCTCCATTAACATATCCGACCCAAGTGAAATTTTGTCCACTATATTATCCCAACTAATTTGGATATTGCATTTTCTACCATAGAGAGCCTCAAAAGGAATCATTTTCTAGGATTCCTGATAACCATTGTTGTAGGAAAATTCTACTAGGGGTAGATATTCTTCCCATTTATTGGGCTGATGCATCACATGCATCCTTAACATGTCTTCCAACACTAAGTTTTCCCTCTCTATTTTCCCATCAATTTGAGGGTGATAGGCTGTATTGAACAACAATTTTGTTCCACAATGAGTAAATAAAGATTTCTGAAATTTTGAGGTGAATTT
This sequence comes from Picea mariana, assembly GCA_032191745.1. Taxonomy (NCBI): domain Eukaryota; kingdom Viridiplantae; phylum Streptophyta; class Pinopsida; order Pinales; family Pinaceae; genus Picea; species Picea mariana. The sequence goes on from JASDQU010309134.1 coordinate 44,130, forward strand.
TGCATCTCTATCAGATATAATTTCCTTAGGCATCCCATGCAGCCTAAATATTTCCTTCATGAAGATGTTGGAAATATCCTTTTTCCTTGTAAGTGGAATTTTCTGGAATAAAGTGGGCAATGCTGCTCAACTTATCCACAACTACCATAATGGCATCATTTTGTTTGGTTGTTCTGGGTAGTCCTATGATAAAATCCATGGATATGGTTTCCCATTTCCATTCTAGAATAGGCAAGGGCTGCAACAACCCTACTAGGTGATAGTGTTCTACCTTAACCTGCTGGCATTCTAAACATTTAGCTAAATAATCAACTATGTTTTTTTCATTCTTGGCCAATAAAACAATTTTCTACTGGCTGTGATCATTTTCTGATAACCAGGATGACCAACATATGGTCTTTTGTGTAGTTCATCCATGATGAACCTCTTCAAGTCGTCACAATTTGGGACATACAACCTAAATTTGTAAGTTAGCATGCCATCACCCATCAGTTGATAACCATCATACTTCAGCCCTGTGGGCTCTTGTTTTAAATTTGGTTTTTTCGTTTTGAAAAAACTCATCTACTTCATGTGCACTTTTAACCCTTTCTTTGAGGTCTATTTCACAGGTACTGAAAATTGCTAAGTGAATTAATTTCATACTTCTACCGAGGGCATCGACCAGTCTATTTTCTTTCCCTTTAATGTGCTTGATCTCAAAATCAAACTCATTGATGAGAGCCATCCACCTAGCTTGCCTAACATTTAGTTTGGGTTGGTCAAATAAATACCTCAGTCCACTATGGTCTGTCAGGAGCACAAATTCTCTTCCTAGGAGATAATTCCTCCACATTTTTAAAGCATGCAATATGACAGCTAACTCCAGGTCATGGTTCACATAATTTATTTCATGATTATTCAATTTTATGGATTCATAACAGGTTACATGCCCTTCTTGCATGAGGACTCCTTCTAGTCCTTCTTTACAAAAAAATGTACATACAAGGAAGTAATTATTTGGGTCTGCAATTTTTAGCACTGGGGAATTAGTTAAGATGTGTTTCAGCTGCTGGAAACTTTCCTTGCACTCTATTGCCCAAAAAAATTTAACTCCCTTTTTTTGTAGAGAGGTGATTGGGTGACCAATTTTGGAAAACCCTCTTATGAATCTCCTATAGTATCTTGCTAGGCCCATAAAGGATCTGATATCCGTTACGTATTTTGGGGTAGGCCAATCCATAATGTCTTGGATCTTATCAAGATCAACTGCCACTCCTTTCTTAGAGACAACATGGCATAAATAGTGGACTTGCTTTTGGAAAAAGTCACACTTACTAAGCTTTGCATAGAGCTTGTTATCTCTTAGTACTTGAAGTACCAACTTTAGTTGTTCTTCATGCTCTTCCCTACTCTTGGAATAAATTAGAATATCATCAATGAAAACTAATACAAATATTTCCAAGAACTTGTTGAGTACACTATTCAGCAAGCACATGAAGGTGAATGGTGCATTAGTAAGATCGAATGGCATCACCACAAATTCATAGTGCACATACATTGTCCTGAAGGTTTGTTTTGTGGATGTATTCATCCTTGTTTTGGACTTGATGGTATCCATATCGCAAATCAATATTGGATAAGATTGTAGCACCCCTTAACTAGTGAAATAGGTCATCAATTCTTGACAAGGGATACTTATTTTTAATGGTCATTTTGTTAATTTTTATATAGTCCATGCACAATCTGAGTGTGCCATCCTTCTTCTTCACAAACAACGTTGGTGCTCCCCAAGGGGACACATTGGGCCGAATATAACCCTTGTCTAACATTTCCTTCAGTTGTATTTTGAGTTTAACTAGCTCATGAGTAATCATCCTATAAGGTGCTTGAGACATTGGTACTACTCCAGGTACAAGTTCTATTGAGAAATCAATGTCTCTTCTTGGAGGTAGGCCTGGTACCTCTTCAGTAAACACATATCTATATTCTCTCAATATAGGGATAGTCTTCTAGTCTCAGTTTATGGTCCTCAATCGAGTTCATTACTTGTATTGCATACAAGGGACATCCTTTCCTGCAATACTTCTTCATTTGAAGGGATAATACTTGTATCACTGAGACATGTTTTTGAATTCCTTGTAGGGTCATTTTCTCCCTTGTAGGGTTTCCTATGAGGGAAGTCCCTCAGTGAATGTTCTTCCCCACATCCCAACATTTTAATGGTTATTTCTTTGTACCCTCAGTCCTTCTAGGGGCTGATCCAAATGTTTTATTCCCACTCTCAGATGGAAAGTTCTATTGATTCACACTTTTAGTGGGAAGTCTCATCCTATAACTCTTCCCATAGTTCTTGAACCTTGAGGGATTATCCCCCTTCTTCTTGAATCCCATTTTACCTTTCTTCTTACAGTCCTTGGGACGTTCTTCCTTATGGTTGAATTGTTCATAGCAATACCTAGTCTTCCGAATGGCATCTTCCAAGGTCTTAGGTTCATCAAACTCAATCCTGTTCCTAAAGGATTGAGGAAACCCACTAAGGAATCATTACATTTTTACCTTTTCATCATTTATATATGGTACATACCTTAATAATTCCATAAATTTATTGATATACTCATCTATGGTGAGTTGTCCCAACTAGAGTTCATAGAACTCCTTAGTCCTTTCATCATAGTACCTTTCATACATGTACTTCTTCTTGAAATATTTCTCAAATTTACCCCAAGACTAATCCTTCTCCCAGATTCCCTTTACATTTTTAAGGTCCTTACACCAAATAGAGGCCTTTCCATTTAGGTTAAATATGGCTATCTAGGCCTTCAAGTTTTCAGAGTAATCATGAACTCTGAAATACTTCTTCAGGACAAGTAGCCAAGATTATGCTCCTTCCCCTTTTTTGATTTCCCCGCCAGAAGTGGGTGGCTTGGATTTCTTAAATTCGTCAAGGTCACCATCCTTGGAGTGATTCCTCTTCTTTCTTTTCCTCTTAGAATGTGAACTAGTCTTACTACTGGACAGTTCCTTGGAGATTTATTCTCCTTCACTAGAGGAATATTTAGATGCATCTTTGGATTTGACATGCCTCTTGGCTCCATGTTGGGCCTTCTTGGGAGTGTTTCATCTTGCATTGTTTCTTTTAGGGACATACATGTGTATCTTAGGCATAATCTAGGTTTTCTCAGGCTGATGTTTGTCCACATTAATGGTTGTTGGCCCATGTTGCAATTGTCTCTGTATGTCTAACAAACTTTGCAACATGACTTCATTTATTTCAATTTTCTTTTCCTTCTCTTTCATGAACCTATCATTATTGGCCTTAAATCTTTGCAGCTCTACCATGAGACTCCTCACAGTCTCAGTTAGATTTGGAGGGGTTTCTACCACTCTCCTTTCATCAGATTCTTCTTCTTTGTTATAAGAATTCTCTCCCCACTAATGTTGTTTCACCATCCTTCCGCTTATAACTTTGTCTGGGAATCCACTAACTGGTTAAGTGATGATAATCAACAAATTCTATTAGTTGATTGTCCACAATTTTATGAATGGTACATGTAATTTTGTAAATTGAAGTTTAGCTTCATAAATTCAGTAAGTAACAATAGCATACAATCCATATTTAATTATGAAAAAACAACATATAGTCTCATCCCTCCTTTCAGTAATAAGGTTTAAATAACTCTTTTTGATAACAATGCAAGGATGTCAGTCGTCTTGAGAATTCAGACATTATTTATTTACACAGTGCAAAATTCGTTGAATTCCACAAGCTATATAAAATCGTGATTCAAGAACCGTCAGATCGAACGACCAATCAAGATCCATCATTAAATTTGTGGCATTCGTGGTCAAATTCCTGGTGGGTAAGTTAAAATTGTGATCATTGATCACGTCCGGATCAATGATCCACATCATGAAAATAGTCGTGGTTTACACTTAAGGATTGACGGTTCCGATCAAAAGCGCACACATAAATCACATGTGAGTTAATAAAAAGGTTACTTTGCGCTGGTGGTTTCAGAATATCCACTAAGGGACACATGGTGGTCAATAAGGCCATAACTACACTCTTGAGGGTGGTTTCATTACTACCTCATGACCTCTCACTATACTACGAGGAAATACCACTCTGTGAAAAGTGGTAAGGTACTCAAGGCATAAGCGTTGGTCATATGGATTGGTGTTAACAGACCCTTATGAATAGGTTAGGTAGTGTGCCCTCCCCTTTATAAATCTTCTAATATAATTTGTTCGACTCTTTCGGAGCCTAAACATGCCAAGTGTAGTTTCCTTACTTGATACCACTCTGTAACACACCCAACCCCCTAATTAGATTTTAAGGTAATGGGGTGTTAAAATTTGGTTCCCTTAATCCATCTCATAATTTTCTTTCGATAGCACCATCATCTTCTGCTCATCAAGAGCTTTCCAACGATTGTAATTTTACCCAAAACTGAGCTATAGATCAATTTTTATGGCTTCTTGAAGTCTTTCAGATCTCATTGACCAGTGCCACCTCATCGCCAGGATGCCTATCCCAAGTGTCAATTCAATGTCGCACGGTCATGGTTTTGACGTGGTGCTGACCATGCGGAATGTCGAACCTTGGTTCCAAACCCACAAAACCTCTAGTCATTGTCATCGAGATTTTATTTCCATGAGTCGCAAAGACTCAATCACAAGTTTCGATGACGATCTGCATGCCTCTTATCCAACGCCTCTAATTGATTCGACGATTAAAATGGATAGATACTTAACACTCACTCTTCCACTCTTATATACTCTGATGATATTACGCTTGGATCAATAGACCATATTCATTGGCCTGCAAATCCAACAATCCTCGTTGTGTCGTTGAATTCCTTAGTCGTCGTTAGTATTCATAGCCAACACCTAAACATGCCAACCCCTTCCATATACAACAAATGGTCCATATTTTTCTGTCCATATATATGGCGGTTGGGGATTACAATGTCCATCAAATAGTCTAGACCTAATAGGGTCCAACCTTGACCTTGCGATGAACCAAATGATGACACCTATCGTCCTCTGGATAAGCTAGCATGCCACACCACTCGTGACGTTGTCATACATTTCTATAACCTATAAGGGGGTTCTTTATAAATCCACAATGGAGATTAACTTTGACCCACCACCAATTGACAACCCTCATTACATTGTCGATGCCTTCATCATCATCGGTGTTCCTTACCACCACATATCCTTGTTGGCATTTCAAACTTTGACAAACGACCCTGAACTTATCATATTTTAACCTACATGTTCCAAATCCTCTTAAGACATAGCGTCCTCCATTAATGACATGTGGCACCATCACCACCTGACATGTGGCATCGATATTTCCCCACAAAAGCTCATCCATAGGTGCCAAATGACCATGACATGTGGCACCACCTGTGCTTGACACATGGCACCACTTGCATCATGGCACGTGGCACCATTCACGTCGACCCCTTAGGCCTTCGACTAAAGATCGATGGTCTAGATTGTTTGCGGGATTTCCCAAGCCTTAGAAAATCTATGATCTAGATTTACCCTTGGAGTTCCTCCATTAGAGTGTATCTCTGTGACTCACTCTAAGAGGCACTCCGCAATGGACAATCAATATTTTTTCATTGGAGATCTAACGGTAAGGATTCAAGGTGAGTTCATTAGGTCTCTCAGTCTCCTTTTTTGTATGACACTAGGTCTTGGGTCATTCCTATGGAGACACCTATCACCCCCAAGCCATGCTGGCGAGACACGTGACACTCACTTCATGTCATGGTCATCCCCTCACTATGCCAAAATACCCCAATATGTGGCATAACCATTGCTTGACACATGGACCTCCATGAGTACCTAACATGGCGTACACGTCATCGTAGATGTGTTCAGGTTATCCATTCAAGTGATGACACTTGTATTTCACATGCCACCCTAGCCGCCATCCTGACGCCACCTCTTCTATTACTCTCATTCAAATGAGACCAAATTGATCTACAACAGATGTTAATCCCAGGATAATCTCAGATGAATGATCCAGATCGCCCCTCGGAACCCCTTTTCAGAATGCTTCCACTTCAGAATCCAGAAACACTACGAACACGGGACTCCACAGATGCTATGCCTTGCAATCTACGACTGGGATCTAATCATCGTGCCAAATCCGACGGATGTGATAGTACTAGGTATTGTATTCCCTCAGACTTTTACCACCTCCGCCATGATGGATCTACTAGTCCATAAACCTCCATAGTCACACTCTGATAGAAAAGCGATCCTCGTCGATTCAGAGTGCCTACTCCACGGGCTTCATAACTAGCTTTTATGGAGGGTCAAGATCTCACCATTTTTCCAAATCGACGATCTATATTATCTCTCACCCTTGCTCCGACAGAAGGCCCAGATTTAACCGTAGTGCATTTCATGATCCTATGAGGTGAGTTAGGGTTTTTCCTTTGGCTTACCAATCAACTCTGGACTTATCCACTTTCACGAGTCTTCCTCTGAGTCATTTACAATACTTTTCAAGTCTCAATGACCTCGCGCTTGTCCAAGGCACTCTAAGGTTTTCCAGGGTCTCTTTGTAGTGCCCCATTTTTGAAGGACTTGTTACTTTTAGGATTTCCAACACCGCGATGCACATGAATACACACAAGTATATATAAATTTATATGAGAAATATTACAACGATGCATACACGCATGATGACTATATAAGATAATATCCTTTTTATATTTATCAGTCACGCAAGATTTCTCAGACATATATTTTTAGTTATATTACATAAGACATAGGCTACCTACAATCAAGAATATGATACTTTTTATGCATATAAATATTCTATGCAAATTATAGGACATCTCCAAAATACACAATTAAACTCACAGGTCAAGTATTCATTTCCAAAAGTGTCATATTGTCCATTCAACCATACACACATTTTAAATCAATACACAGAGATAGACTAGTTACGTATCTATATAAATTGACATATGTTGGTTACTACTGAAAGGTGAGACTCTCTCCACCCAACCATAGGAAAGATTGCACTAAACTCTGCTACATCCATCCACCCCCAAGATAGGCTACAATTCCATGAGAGGATTTTCTACAATATTTTTCAAGGAGTGTTTGCTAATCCTTCTCTTCCTTGTTACCTGAAATAGAGATCTCCCCTTTTTCAAATTATAACGCTCCCAGTCTATGCCCATCCATGTTTCTTCTCCCCTAATACCCTGTGGGTCATCCCAGAATTTTCTCGAGGGAACTCTTCCCATCCTTCCTTAATTTTCCAAGGGAACTATTCCAACTACTACCTTGACTAATAATCAATTTCCAGGGTTGAGCATAGTTCAAGTTAGAACTATTTTAATTAGACAGCCTGAAAAATTCATCTCAACTAGTCATTTCATCACTCTTGCACCATTCCCCTCATGGCATCATAACCTGTGAAGGAAATCCCTTAAACAATAGTTCAACATTTCTTTGTTGCATTAATAATAAAAAATGCACATTACAAAATAAATTAAGGTCCATTGTCTTCCCATGATCGCATAGCCTATCTGTTTATAGTTTGGTCACGATAATACTTATATTTATAGACTGGTGGAAACAGGGGTGTTACACCATCCTTCTAATCCTATGTATCATTGTCACCACATGAAAGATTATTGAAGTAATGAGTGGGGCTATGCCAAACTATGCAAGAATGGTATCATGAGGCACTGATTTCTTGGCATTGAGATGCTTGGATAACATCATGACAAGCAACCCATTTATCATATTTTGATCTACTACCTTTGTCTCCAAATATCACACACATACAAGAGGGTAGGTGTGACCAATGAGTGGAGACATATCTTCAATCAAATCTCCTAAAATTGACACTGGAAACATTTCTTTTCAAGAGTGGTGAGAACCTCATATCCTTTGCTTAGTCTAACCTCTACTATGGTCACCAAGTTAAAGCATGGTCTGAAGAAGAGGACCCATAAATATATATATGAAAATACTATATCAACCCTCTCACCTTTTTGAATAAGAATCACATAGATTGCTACCTTTTTATGGATGTTAAAGACCATGACTTTTGTTTTCCTGAGATTAGCCTAGTGTTGATGAGTGTCCAAAAGGAAGATAAATGTTGAATTCTTTATGGTAGCCCCTCATTGAGTGGGACATGAGAATGATACTATATTTAAATAGGAGAATTGCAATGGAGACTTTGAAGAGTAACAAACCATATAAGGTACCCAATGAATTCAATATGATTTCCTCTAACTCACCAATGTAGATTCCAAACACTATGGGAGAAAATGGGTAGCATTGTTTAACCGAATAAATAATTTCCAAGGAGAATTTAGGGAAGGAAGAGGGATAAAGGATGCACCTTAGATCTCTCGTTTGATGTCAATCCCACTCCTTTCTTTTGACGAGCTCATGATCCTTTGTTAGAAAGAAACCTGCAAACTGGACACAATACAAGAGCTGCTACGAAGGTAGTTACACGATCAAAGGGTATACATGTCATACATCATATTCCAAGTAAACTTAATAAGAAAATACATACAATGAACACATGATAGGAGGGAAAACAAACTCTTCTATTGACACCAAATAAGAAAGGTAAGTTACAACCATGTCTCACCTTTGGCACCGCCTTGAAGCCAATTGTCTGGGTTCCTCCAAGAATCCCTCAAGCATCAACTCAACCAATATACTCTTCCTTGGATGGAACAAATAGGGATAAGGATACACCTTATAGACATATATATATGAAAGAGGTGTTGGAAAAGGATTTTCCAGATAAAAGGGGGTGTTGTTAAGAGGATTATAGGAAAGGGAGGCTTGCTAGAAATTGGCAGCATAATCTTGCACCAAGGGACTTGACCTCTCCTTAGCCCTCATTAGTGATTTTATCTCTTCCCCGAGAGTTTGGGGGAGTTTTATTCTATTGTGTACGGGCATAGGGATGTTGGGGAACAAGCCCAATCGAAAAACCTACTAGAAAACAAGGAATTATTTTATTTTTTATGATTTTTTAGGGACTTTGCGGGTTGCAAGATGGAAAGTCGCGGATGCCCATGCATTGCACTAGGGAAACCCTCAGATATGCTCATAAGGCATGTTTTTTAAATGATTTTGGAGAGGCAATTTGGGAAAATGTCTTGCAAGCTTTGGGAAAGGGTTATGCCATGGCACAAATGCATAGGTGTGTCATTTTGTGCTATAACAGATGCCCCCTAATATATGAGGTCAAAAGGGAAAAATGATGTTGAAATACATTATAAACTCTAAGAGGAAAGGATGCATTGAAGTACCCCTAAAGGTTCCCAAACAACTAATTCACAAACAATAACCGTCGACAAAGATCAAGCAAGAGTTTTGCTTCCCAAGTCGGGCATACACATGCTCGGGAGTGATATAAGCATGGTCTCCAAAGAAAGTACACTACGAATCCATGGTTCATATGAAAGTATGACTAATGTCCATGGGCATGAACAATACATGGTGGATCCATGTGATAAAAATGAAGTAGCAATCACGGCCACGAGGATTACACACCGGATCCATGTCAAAGTAGATAATATCCATGAATAGATACACAATGGAGCTATGTCTCAAGATCAAGAACATAGGATATATGGAACCAAGAGAATGAACAAGCTGATCCTTTGCAAGTACCAATTTCTGTGAGGTGGCACCATATGAGTCGGGAAGGAGAACAAAAGATGTGGTGCTCGTACTTCACCCTCGGTATTCACAATGATCTATCGTGGTACAAGTTTATACTATGTGAATAGATGTGTTGAAGTCAAACAAAGTGAGACATCGTTTGATTATCGTTCATTGATGTATATCATTAACAAACGTGAGACAACCCACCGATGATGATAATGGGAGTCAAGGTACCATGGTACAATCTATCAAGTGTGAATAGATGAGCTGGCGTCGAACACCTGGTAGAGTCTATCGAGCAGGTGAATTTGATATATTCCCACTGTCAATAGTGAGGAACCTACCACTAATGACTGCAAGCCCCAAGGTACCAAACATAACTCTAGATCCCTCTCCCAGAGAAATATGTGTCATTGTTAATGGGAAGAGATTTTCTAGAACTAAGGCATTAAGGAATCCTCCATCAACCAGCATGAGGGGTGGTAGAAAGTTAAATATTTGGAATAAATAAGACGAAGAGACTGATACTCGTGATGATGAGACTGACTTGGGAAGTTCAACTTGCAAGGTCAGAGACTAACTACAGAACATATGACATAGGTTGATGTTAATGTTTAAGCCATTATTATAGTTATTTGCATTTCGATAGATAACAATAGCATAACACAAGATCACTGAGAAATACACAATCACAAGAGACACAACATTTATCCCGGGAAACCCTCTAGGGGAAGAAAACCCAGAAAAACTTCCTTATTATAGATATCCAACACAATGTTAAGAGATAACTTAAACTAATGCAAAAGATCCTCTCCCAAAAGATGCACCACTCTCTCTCCTTCTTCTCCAACTGTAGTTTCGAAACTTATCTCTCAATGAGCAAGTGAGGTGTGTGTCTAAGTGAGGCACTAGCCTCCTTATTTATACAAATCTGGCACATGTGAAGTGTTTCTTCATTGGCAGGGACGACTTCTCAAACTGGGTGGTTATAACCACCTTTATTATATTTTTGGGCCTCTTGATATATTATGGGGCCGACTTCTTCTTTTGCCTTTTACAATTACATTATGACCAATCCACAAAAGGGGATTTGGTCCTTATACAATAGCCGACATGATCAATCCACAATGGGGATTGATCCAATGAATAATATATCAAATAAGAATAAAAATACACTTTGCAGTTACATTATTTTAACACTCCCCCTTAACAAGAAGGGTATTCTTCAACAACATCATTAACAACATCAAGTGGGTGAGAGGACAACATCATCAATATCATCTTGGAACACTGACTGGTGTATCTATAAATCATCGAAATTTTTCTTCATCGGCAGCATCATCATTCTCAAAGGAATTCAATCATCATCTGCATCAATATGTATTAGTATAAAACTGATACATCATCATCATCACAGCACGAGGCTGGCTCATCATAATACAGGAATGGCTTTGCGTCACAACTGTTAAGCTGGAAGCTCAGTACTCGTCTTGCTTTATGTCGCAACAATCAAGCTAGAAGCAAGATACTAAACTGGCTTTATGTCATAGCTTCTCAAGCTGGAAGCACAGTACTAGTCTCATCTCAACGTCTTGATTTACGTCACAACACTTAAGCTGGAAGCAAGATACTAGACTGGCTTTATGTCACAACTGTCAAGCCAAAAGCACAGTACTAGTCTCATCACATCGTCTTTCTTTACATCACAACCATCAAGTTAGAAGCAAGATACTAGACTAGATTTACATCACAGCTGTCAAGCCAAAAGCACAGTACTAGTCTCATCTCATCGTCTTGCTTTACATCACAACCATCAGGTTGGAAGCAAGATACTAGACTGAATTTACGTCACAACTGTCAGGCTGGAAGCAAAGTACTAGTCTCATCTCATCGTCTTGCTTTACGTCACAACAATAAAGCTGGAAGCAAGATACTCGTCTCATCACAACAACTACTCCCCCTTTTGAGGAAGGTCCTTTCAGACTATACCAAGCTTATCTTGAAAGTGATCAAACTTTACACGAGATAGAGGCTTGGTCAACACATCAACAACCTGTTCATCCATGCTAATGTACTGGAGCTTTAAGGCTCCTCTCTGCACCATGTCACTGATGTAATGATATCAGATCTCTATGTGCTTCAACCTGTCATGGAATACATGATTCTCTGTCATATTTATGTAGCTCTGGTTGTCACATAGGATCGTGGTTGCTTCCATTTCTAGGTCAAATAGACCGTTCAACAACTTTCAAAGCCATATAGCTTCACAGCTGGCAGAACATGCAACAATGTATTATGCTTCCGCTGTGCTGAGAACAATGCTTGATTGCTTCCTACTCTGCCACGAGATCATGGCTAATCCCAAACTGAAACAACATCCTGAAGTGCTTTTTGTGTCAGAAACACTTCTCACCCAATCTGCATCAATATATCGACTCAATGTGAAATCATGATCTCCATCATAGTTGAGACCACAATCTATTGTACCCTTAAGGTACCTCATCACATGTTTTGCAACCACTAGGTGAACATGTATGGGTTCTACCAGAAACTGACTCAAGGTGTTCATGGAAAAACAAATGTTTGGTCTGGTGTTCATCAGGTACGTCAACGATCCAATAATCTGTCTGTATAGGGTGGCATCAATCAATTCTGACGAAGTTTCGACCAACAACTTCAAATTTCCTTCCATGGGTGTATTCATGGACATGCATTCTAACATGTTGAATCTCTTCAGGATTTCGACTGCATACTTCCCTTGATTAAGGAAGATCCTCTATGGACTCTTCCATACCTTGAGACCTAAGAAATAATGCATTAGGCCAAGGTCTTTCATTTCAAATTCTGAGGCAAGTCTCTTCTTACATTCAATGATGAGCTTTTCTTCTCCAGTTAACAATAAGTCATCCACATATAGCAGTAATATTACTGGCTCATCGTTCATAACCTTGAAGTAGAGGTTAGCATCTGCTTTACTCTTGGTAAAGCCCAAGCTCGTAAGGAAACTGTCTATCTAGTCATACCAAGCTCTAGGAGCTTGCTTCAATCCGTATAAGGCTTTCTTCAATCTGCAGAAATGAGACTTCTTGTCTTCAACTTCAAATCCTTGAGGTTTCCCTATATACACTTCCTCTTCGATGACACCATTTAGGAAAGATGTCTTTACATCCATCTGGTGCAGCTTCCACTTCATATTAGCTGCAAGAGCTATGATGGTTCTGATCAAAGTGTATCTGAATACAAGAGTGAATGTCTCTTCATAGTCAATGCCTTCTTTTTGAGAAAATCCATGAGCTACAAATCTTGCTTTATATTTCTCAATACTTCCATCAGAAACATGTTTTATTTTGAAGAGCCATTTGGAGGATACCACGTCTTTACTCTTCAGTCTGGGAACTATTTCCCATACATCATTCTTTATTATGGATTGGTATTCCTCTGTCATGGCATCTGCCCATTCTTTCATCTGAATGGCTTCTTCAAAGAAGGTAGGCTCCTTCTTTATGAGGTCACACATCAAAGCCATATAACTGGAGAATGGATTTGGTCTTTTCACCTGTCTCGTGGTTCCTTGGGGAATACCATACTTCTCTCCATCTTGAATAAGCTCTCTAGCCCAAGCTGGCTTCCTTTTATGGAGGATTGTCATCTGAGGAGGTTCTTGAACTTCTGACATATCATGGTCTTCTCAAATTTCCTCATCAGGGGACGTTACGACTTCCCTCATTGGTTCTGCGGCTTTGGGAACCTCCTCCACTGCAGTTCTGGGGATTACGGGTTCCTTTTCATATACTTCTTCAAGATGGAATCTTCTTGATTTCTTGAGCGCTCCATCTTCATCAAAGGTCACATCCCTGCTTATCTCAATGTGATGGTGACCTGGTATATAGATTCTAAAGGCCTTGGAGACCTCACAGTATCCCACAAATATTCCCTTCTTTCCTGAAGGTTCCATCTTGTTTCTCTTCTCTTTCGGTATATGAATAAATACTAGGTAGCCAAATATTTTGAGATGGCTTACCTCTGGATTCTTTCCGGTGAACATCTCTTCTGGGGTCTTGAGCCCAAGTGCACTATGGGACAATCGGTTCTGCACATATACAACTACCATTGTTGCTTCTGCCCATAAACACAAAGGAATATCTTGATCATGGATCATAGTCTTCACAGCTTCCATTATCATTCTGTTCTTTTGTTCAGCTACACCGTTTTGTTGGGGATTATAGGGGAGTAGTGAGTTGCCTTTTGATCCCAACATCTTTGTAGAAGTTCAAAAACTCTTTTGAGGTATATTCTCCTCCATTATCTGACCTGAGTATCTTGATCTTTCTTTCAGAAAGATTCTCTATCAAGGCTTTGAATTCCTTGAACTTGTTGAACACTTCATCTTTAGATTTCAAAAAATATA
>JASDQU010309134.1:71514-82345 GCA_032191745.1 Picea mariana
TAAATTGAAACCCTAACTAACCCTAGCAACTTTACTAACCCTAATTGCGGATGACGTCTTGCCTTATTTGAACTTCTGTTTGGTCTAAAACTTGAGGCTAGGTCATCCATTGATAGCCATAAAGGTGTTATGCAATTTCATTGGCCCAATTAGCAAAACGTTCACCTTTTTGTCTAGCTAACCTAACCTAGATTAGGGCTGACGTCACACCTGTTTTGATCTCTTAATTGGTATAAATCGTTGTGACCTCGCCATCTAGCATTTGGCATTGATGTGTAGATTGCTTTCATTGACTTAATTTGCAAAACATCCACCTCTTTGCCTCTTAAAATTAACCTAGAACTAAGGTTGACGTCACCCTTGGTAGTATAGTGACGCAGCAGAAACAATATTTATGCATGAGCTCATTTATTGCATTGTGATAATACAAGGATTTGATTTTATACATTGAATGCCAATATCTCTTTGTATTTATTGAGGAAGTAATATTATAAGTCTTGGCTTTAATAGCAATCATTGACTTCGTCAATAATTACATTTATCATTGCTCATATATATTTAGAGATAGTCATTAAGTTATGAAGTACTAACCACTGTATGCACATTTTAGTTTCATTTGCCTTGTCTCGCAAACAGGTGCCTTTCTCAGTGGAATACCTTCATCCTTGACTATCCATTTGGCAGTAATCTATGAAGGGAAAGCTTACCTTAACCTTTGAGTCTTAAACCCTTGATCCTTTTCCTTCAAACCCCAGATTACTAGGGACGTCTCCCTTGGGATTAGCCACCCTGAATAGAAAGAGCTCCCCATCGAGGTGACAGTGGGTGGGGAAGCTCCTGTTATGCCAGTTTGAGCCTTGCTTTCAAGCTACTTAAACCTATCCTACAAACTGTGCGATAACAAGAACAATATTGAAAATTTCTAAACTTAGTGTCTTTCGCCAAAATTTAGGTCAGTTGCGCTAGTTAGTTTTAGAACCTTGTTGTCTGGTGTAAGCTCTATCAAACACCTAGGCAAACTAGAGATGAACAACAGTTACCATTTAAAAATCTCGTTCCAGGATTTTCGGTAGCTTATGGCGCCTTGAAATCGCATTGTTAGCTGCCGAAAGCCAAGATTTTCAGCAACTAAAGCACCCATGTTTTCAGCCTGTTAGCTACTGAAATCGTAAGTTTTTCTAGTGATAAATTGCCTTGGCAAAACTTAATTTTCTCAGCCGTGGAGAGGCCGTTTTACACGCTCAAATAGTCGATTGACATCTAGAAGTCGTAATCTTTCCAATGGTACTTTTAGATCTACATTTGGAGCTCGGGTAGGCAGCCAAAAGTGCCCCGAAAGACGGTGCTGTGTTTTTGTGCAGACATGGCCCAGAAATGTAGGAACGCGCCCAGATGCAGTCAAAGGACTGTCTGATCGTTTTTTAGGACTTCTGGTTCACTGTGGTCAAATATCTACTGATTTTTATCTAAGGAAAGGTCGATTTAATTATGTAAATGCTCATCAAGAGCTCAAACCTAATTTTTAGGATTTCGGTTGCATTTTCCAGATTTTAGGGTTTGAGTCATGAGGCACTTGTCTTCTTTTCGAAACAGTTTGTTTTCAGTTATTCAAAAGGGGGCAGGGATCTATATTATTGTATCTTCTTGAGAAAGAAAGGAGGGGGAAGCAAGCACGGGAGTAGTACTCCTGGGACTGTAATCTTTTGCTTTCATGTTTAATAAAAGAGTGCAGAGCCATTTTTAATCTACAGTAGAGATTCTTGTGATGTTATTTGCAGAGTTCGTTCACTTGCCTAGTTTGCATATCATTCAGTTCGATTTCATCACCATTTTTCTTTTAGATTTGTAACTATTTTATGCTGCAGAATTCACCCTTATGTTAGATGCTCTGTTGCAGGACTAGTTATAGATTGTTTCTTGTAGGGAACTGAAGGCCTAGAACTCATCCTTTGTTAGATGCTCTGTCCCAAGAGTTTCTTTCCACTGATTTATACAGAGAATTCACTCTTTGCTAAGTGCTCTTCGTATATTGATTCGTTTTCTCTCTATTTATGCTATCGCACATTTATAAATCCTTCTCTTTGTAAGTAGTTTCTACCTCGCCTCTGTTTCATGGATTTCCATTGCCGAAACACTCTTATTATTTGCATAATCATTTGACCCCATGCCCAATGGACTACCTTCCCGGTCCAACCCACAAACTTAAATTCCAAACCTTTTGAAACCCACAGATCTGCCCAATGTTCGAGCTTATTGAATATCCTATTGTGACATATTTTCGAGAGATCTCTCTCGGGTTGGAAGGGGCAGCTTCCAATCAAAAGTGGTTTGAGGTTATCTCGGGATTTACTTGCATGCAACCCAAAGTCAAGTTCCGAGTGATAACATATTATTTCATTTAAAATGTGCTAAGGCTCGGCTCTATTACAGCCTAGAGTTGACTCTTGCGACAACACCCCCAAGGGGAGAGAATTGCTAGCTCTTTTTTTATTTTGACTCCATAACCCAATAGCTAAAGGCACTAATCTAATTGCATTGGAGAAATAAAATATTGCATTGGTTAACGTGAAAACTCGGGATTTTGATATTGTCTAAATTGGAATCAATTCTATGCTCTATATGCTTGGTTGAGCCACTAGGGCATCTCAATTTGATAAGTTCTTCTTGCTGCTGTTATAACATTTAATCTACAGCCATTAGGGCTGCATAAACCCTAAAACAAATCTCTTAATAACTCCCAAATCAACTGTCAAAAATTGTTAGAAGTTTTCCCCTATAATCTATCAATCTCAATGCACCTTTTAGGTGGATTTTTAGCAAGGTTTTGGTGGTTGATTTCCTTGCTGTAACAACTTGTGTGCTAGAGCCATAAGGCTGATAATTATCTCTGCAGTACTTGTTTATGATAGCCTTGTCTTGTTGCTAAAGTTTCATGCATCAATACTTGAGTTAAACTAGTCATTGCTAGCTTGTCTCTTGCATTCTTAACTAGACTTTTAGCAACTTTATTTGCAACTCTTATTATCCTTTGTTGCTGATATATATCATTATTTATTGCTGCAATTAGGGACAGCAAGCTTAAGTTGTTTGTCCAACACATTATTGGGCTTGTATCTTTGTTTTCCTTGTGTCTCGGGCAGGTACAATCACTTCTTGGATGTTTTTCTATGTTGTGGTACATCTTCCACCATCTACGAGACTATTTTCAAGCCCTTTTTACCTTCCATCATTGACCTATAGGGGGACACTTCATCATCTCTTCATCTTCCATCTCATTTCCCCTAGGGTCACCCGGGATTCCCCCCTTGAGATGATTACTTCATCTCTAAAGTGACTAGAATACCTATCTAAGGTGACAGTGGGTAGGTGTTCTCTTAGTTGTTGCCATATTGTGGTTTGGGTCGGGCTTTGCCCAACCTACAACTTATGCGATACCACAACCCAAGGACCTTGATGGGATGTTTGCTTGGTTGATAACACCATGTATTGAAAAATTAACAAAAAACTCCCTCTAATGGCCTATTTGCCTATTTGGTTCACCTGAATAAAACTTTTCCAAAAATACTTCAACCCAATTTGAATGCTACTTCTATTGTCTGATTGCCACTATGCCTTCTATGTTATAATTCCATCTTTGTAATGTAATTCACTAAAATTTTATTGTAAATTCAATGTATTTCATCTCAGAAGTTGCCTCAAAGTACCTATAGAGGCTCTGCTTATAAGTGTGTGAAGGGTGGTGCTCATGTACATATGTGTTATAGCATATATATGTATCATTGAATGTATGTATGTACAACATAACAACACAAGCAAAAGCCTGGCTAATTGAGAGAGTATCTGTTAGATTCTTAAATAACATCACATCCAAAATCATATAAGTACATAATAGAATGGGATATCTATGTGGAAGTAATAAAAAGATGCATGAAAGTAGGAAAATGTGTTAAACCACTAATTGCAGATAATAGTATGTTTACTTTTATCCTTAATGCATATAAGGGCTCAAACATAGATTACTCTAATAATATATTAAGAATAATGTACTATAATAAGACAATATTTCAGAGCTCTATTGTATTCAATACTTGAAACTGACCTTCAACGTTCTCATATATGCTGTCAAATCACGAATAAGGCCTTCCTTTTGATCACTTCTAAAAGATGGCCCAGAGATAATTGGACGATCATAACTAGCAAGCCGCTCTTTTGTCACACCATTCATGTTTAGTGTCCTCCAATACATATCTATTTTGAAGTTGTTTTTGACATAATCAAGAAGAGCCTGTAATTATACAACGTTTAGACTATTTATCTTGAGAATATTCTTGCATCGATCAAAATAACTACATAATTATAACTCGTGTAACACATATAAATGTTTAATGTTAACTCACCTGGCAAATAACAACATCATCTGGACTGGTATTATTATGCAATTTTTGGTGCCATTCCTCCATCATTCCCCCTTTACAGTCATTGTTCCGCTGCATAATTCAGTAGCGTTGAAGTCAGATTTTTTTGACTGAAATTTTCTCTCTAATAAGACCAGAAAAATATTCTAACCTAGCATTACCTGGATCACAAGGATTTCATCTCGGATGCGTTGTCCAACATCACCCTGACCCCCACGACCAATTGTTGACATAATAAGTCGTACAATTTCTCGATTATTTGGTTGATCTTGATAGATTCTTCGCAATAGGTCTGTAAGCTTGTCTTGAGCTGTGCTAATCTCCCTACAAAAGTGAATACACAAGGACAGAATTTAGAAATCCTACATCTGTGTTTCTTTAAGAATATGAACCTAGTGCAATATGCCATTCCTAATATCAGAAATCCTCCTTTAATTTAGAAGAAATTGAAAAACAATCCTATACCCAAAATATACTTTAAAATAAAATAAATAAATAATAGATATTAATCTATAAGACAAGCAGAAAATAGCATGAAACAAATAAATTAACAATTTTGCATTCAACATATTTGTTTGTTCCAGAATTAGTTAGGCTCTACATTCTACTATTGAGCATCAAGAAATCATATTGATAATTTTTCACTAATTAATCAGAAAAAGACTTTTGTACAGCCAAAGGCCCTCTATAACATTTGATAGTTTTCTTTATGTGATTCTTTGACTACTCACTCCTCAAGATGTCCATATTAGATCTTATGATGCAGGCTGCTTGCATATAATATCCACTATCAAAATTAATTACCCTTTAATATCCATAGATAAAAAAAACAATTAGCAACTGTTAAATTTATAGCAGCTGCAAGAGCCATTCTCCAGGAGGATGGCAAAGACCCTAGCTGAGATCTAGGGCCCCCAAGTGCACCCCTGGGGTTTCTTGGTCTGGGACCAAACAGTGAATGCCATGGCAAAAGACCCTTGTAAGTGCCCCCAGTATATGACTGGGGTTCTTGGTCTAGGACCAAGCAGCTAAAGCCCCTAGATATGTCTAGGGCCCCTGGAAAAGTCCAGGGTACCCATGCCTGGGGTATGGGTTGATCCTTGGTCTTGTACCTTGGTGGATAAGACCCCTAAGAGGGCCCCTAGTAGACGACTGGGGTTCTTGGTTTGGTACCAAGCAGTAAAGACCCCTGAGAGGGCCCCCAGTATACGACTGGGGTTCTTGGTCTAGGACCAAGCAGTTAAAGCCCCTACATAAGTCTAGGGCCCCTGGACATGGTCCAGGGTACCCATGCCTGGGGCATGGGTTGATCCTTGGTCTTGGACCTTGGTGGATAAGACCTCATAAAAAGTTTTGGGGCATCTTGATCCTCGATCAAGTATTTTGTTGGTGTATAATCCTCCTTGAAGGAGGACATGACCACACAAGGGATATGCTCCATATGCAATGATGATAAAGTAATATGGTCACCTTGAAGATGAATGAACAAGTATTGCCACCTTGTAAACCCTCCTAAACCCTCTTCACCCTTGCTTGTGCTTATTTGGGGTTTTTGTTTATTTTGGTTTTAAGGTTTATTGGCTTTAGGGGTTATTAACTAAATGATTTAATTTACAACATATTTAATTAATATTTATATTAATTGAATATGTTAATTTTCTGATTATCATTTTATTATTATCCTTACCCCAAACCCTGGCCTAACTCCTAGGTTTCTAACCCCTAGCCTAAAAGTATAAAAAGGGATCTACCCTCCTCTTTTCAATAGACATTATCATTGTTATGCTCTTAAGGTGAGCAGATCCTATCTCCTTGCTGCGGCCCTCCTTTACACCTGTTGTTGGTGTGTTTTTGTTGCTACGGCCCTTTTCTCTATTGGAGAAGTATTATGCAGCGGCCCTCTTTTGTTGGAGCATTTGTTGCTGAGTTTTGTGAGGTGGCTCGGCCTACCTCTTCTATCCCTCTCGACTCCTTTTATGGACTGTGCTAAGGTGCGGCCTCCTTCTTCAGTTGATGTGTGGGGTAGCTGAGGTGCGGCCTCTTCTATTCGTTGTTGTGTAGGGTGTATGAGGTGTGACCCCCTTTTGTATGTGCTATATAAAGTGTGGCCCCTCCTCGTTTATTGCTGTGTAAGATGCGGCCTCTCCTGATTGTTGCTGTGAGGTGATTGTGGTACGACACCCTTTCAAATGACTGCTGTAATGTGACCATGTGTGTCGTCCTCCCTCTCTGCTGTGGGGTGTTTACTCTTGTATTCAGATCGTGACCTTTTCTTTAGTTTTTGGCCTTCTTATGTAAGGGGTTTTCCATAACATTTATGTGTGAAGGTTTGCATGTTTTGCCCACTGTTTGTGTGAGGGTTTGATTGTGGGAAGTCTTTGTGACCCTATCCCTTTGGTGGCAAGAAAGTTTCTTCATCTCTAGGCAAGAGATCCAACCTATATGGTGGATCTATGAGCTAGACTTTGCCTGAGCATAATTACAAATGGTTAGCATCTCTGTGAGCGGTTGTGACCTCTTCAGAGGTAAGTCTTCAGGGCAAAGTAAGTTATCTATTTGTTTTATTAGATCTAGATTTTGCTTTGAGTTTTTGCGTTGAGTTATCTAGATCTATGTATCAGGATTGATTGTCATCAGATCTGAACTGTATATTGAGTTTGGTACATACTTCTTGTTTCTAAAGTTTGGTTTGTTGTTCATGATCAGTTTTAGTTTAGAACTGTAGATCTGTACAAGTTTCATTCCAGCATTGAAGATCAGATATAATGTTTATTCTAGATCTGTTCTAAACTATTTAGATCTGGGCACACATGTGTGTTTTCTCCATTTAAATAGGGTAGACTTATTTTCTGAATATCAGATCTAGTTGCTATCCTAACTGAAAAAATAAAAAGACACTTTTGTTCTGCTTTGCTATGCTAATTCTAACAGCAACAAATACATAATTGTTGACCGCCTCTCCAACATAGGTGGTCAACTCCATGTTCCATGAAGAGATGCATCATCAGATGCTCATTTGTCGAAGACTTTGGTTCTACTGGGCAGATATGGCTCCAACACTTCTTTTTGTAACTAGAATTTCCGCACCCCTGCGTGGGTCAATAATGCAATAGGTCTGCATGAGTCATAGTTAGGTCAGTTACCTTGGGATCGGTTCATTGGGAGAGTTCCTTTCACCGAGGGTTTTTTATCCTCGGGTTATCAATTGGGCTTTTCAGCCTTATTGATTTCCCTTGAGTTTTTCCCTCACACTTGCAATAATTCCTCCAAAGTGGTGAACGGTGTTCTAATGGGCTTATCTTCTAGTAACTATTGTTTTGGGATGATGTAAATGACCATGCAAGACATCTTAGAAAGTTTCGCGGAATTCCCTTGAGTCTAGATTAGTTTTTTTTAATTAATTAATTTTTAATTAAATTTCCCTAAGTTTGGAGGTTTAATTATTTAATTAATTAATTATTTTTTAGCAAAAATTGTAAAGACTAGGTCCTTGGATTTTTGATAGGGGTATTTGTGCTCAAAAGAAATGGAATGAGACCCCCTACATCCATGGACCAAGTTTCAGCTCAGTTGGACAACTTCTACTATGGGTTTGTCCACCCGGAGTGTCAGTCAGTCAAAAACAACAATTTTAATTGCTAAAGTCCAAACATAGCAAAAATGCAATTTGGTAATAATGAGTTAAAAGTGGATGTAAAGATGGATAAAGGTGAGAGAGACTTTTCCTAACCTTTCCTAACCTTTTCCAACCCTCACATCACCCCCTCACCTAGCCATTGAGCAAAAACGTCACTTTTCCTAGAGTGGTGTGCCTTCCTTCTAGAAAATCTCCAAAAAGTAAAATAATGATAAAAAAATGAATGGGAGACTTATGCTATCCCTTGGCACGCTTTTCCTAGCCTCCCACTACCCTTTTTGCTTGATCCCAACACCTCACAACTCATTTACTCCACTCCATTCCTCACCTCTCCCCCAAATGGTGCGCCCTCCTAGGGGAGTTACGCCCCCCTTCTTGTGGTTCTTCTAGAAATTTCGTTTTAGATGGTCGGGGCCCTTTTCTCTCCCTTGGAACGCATCCCATAGCCTCCCACTACCTATTTTGTGTGATCCCAACACCCTACCACCCATCCACACCCTAGATCTACTTCACAAACCCTAGATGGTGCACCCTACCCTTGGGATCTCCTCTTATGCTTGGTGTTGGACACTTGGCATTAATCCAAGAGGGATGAGTTTGTCTCTCCAAGTATAAATAGATCCCTCTCCTCACTTCCTCTTTATCATATCTTGAGCTAATGTTATGCTACTTGATTTTCCTCTCTCTCTCTCTCTCTTTCTTGTTCCATCTTTCTTCTATTTTTTGGCTCTTAGGGTTTTGGAGAAAGTATTTCTCCAAGATCCCTTTCTTGAGTAATATAAAGGAGAAACTTTGGAGGATCATTAGAAGAGCAACAAATACTTTCATTCTTGCTACATGTGAGGTAAACTTGTATGGTTTGATTTGATTTATGCATAGCCTAGATCTTGGATAAAGTATTTTATTTGAGTAGATCTAACAAAGAGTATTATTGTAGATCTATATATGTGAATTGCTAGATAGGGTGCAAGTATTTCATCTTATTAGCACATTCCTCCATATTATCTTGGTATGCATAGATTTTGCTAAGTTTCTGCAGGTTTGGCTTCAAGGGTTTCATTGGGAATGCCTCAAGGAAGAGTCCTCCCTTGAAACAAACATAAGATCCTCTTTTCTCTCTCTTCTTTTCTCATTCTTTCTTGTTGTCCTTTCTATACATATTTCAGCTAGCAATAACATAGTAAAGTGGTCATCTAAATCTATCTTTTCTATAAAGATTTCTATGTGAAAAAATTCTCCCAAAAATAGAAATTTTTCTTCATCATTGCTTGTTGTGTGTAGCATTTCCAGCAAATATACCTTGCTGGTTTTTGCAGGTTCAGATCTGGTTGAGAGGGTTATGCTACCCCAAAAACGTCCACACAACACTCCAAGACCCTTCTCTTCAAGTGGGTAACATTCTCAACTTTTCTCTTTGCTTCTTCTAGCTTCTTGGGCATACTTTCTTCACTTCTTGTTAATTTTTAGTTGCTCATAGTGTGGGAGAAGGATTGGTACGGCCTACCTCCCACGTGTGAGTTTGGGTAAGATCTAGCTTTGAGTCTTCTATCTCTAAATCACTCTCTCAAGCTAGGACGTGGGGTTAGTGAGCTTCTTCTCTTGCTTGCTTGCCTTGCTTGCCTTGCTTGCTTGCCTTGTTTGCTTCTTCTCTTGCTTGCTTCTCTCTCTTCCTTTCTTGGCCTCTTTCTATCCAAGTTATCTTCTAAAGCTTAATAATCACCTACACTTTGGGAGAGGAATACCCCAATTTGTGAGGTTGGAATTTTAATGTGCTTTTGATCTATTTAAGCTTTAATGGTTTAAAATCATCTAGATCTAGATCTCTCACACATTAATCTTTAAGCTTAAGCCCTTGGGGCATAATCAACTTACTTAGATCTATTTTCATATTTTAATATCTTTCAAGATCTATTTTGTTGCATGCTTTAATCCAACATACACTAAATGGTTTATGCGTTAATGGTATAATAGGCAACACTTCTTTCATGTTCTAAAATCTTAAGGCTATATTCCATCACACTTGAGTTAATGGTTGTTGGATAAAGTTGATAGTGTAGGTACACACTTGAATCTTCAAGCTTCTCTTCTTAGTTCTTTTCTCTTAATGCTTTAAAACAAACATAAGATAAGTGGTGCAAGCTTCAGTTTTTCTTTCTCTTTTTCGCAAGTTGTTCTTGCCTTGTGCTTTAGTAGTTTTTCTTAACAATCTTTCTCATGTTAATGGTGCAATCATAGTGACAAACTAAATTGTTATTGCAGCTTGCTTTTACATTATTTTACATGTGTTAATGCTCTTCGTTTATAAGCTTAAGTAACACACTTAATAAGCTGAAGTGAGTTTCGACCTTGGCAATAAATCACCATTTTAAAGCATCATAAAATCACTAAAACACTCTAAAATACACCTAAAAGTCTAACCAATTGATATATATACTTAATAGACTTAATAGGGTACTTTAAACCACCATCTTCACCATCTAAAACGGGGATTGAGGAGGGAAACGGAAGGTGATAGGCTGGGGACGGTCTCACGAGGCAAAGGAGCATCATTTCCGTAAAAACTCAATTCTTTGGGTTGACTGTGACAGCTAGGGTAGGCCTCGTTGCCTCACTTCTTGAGCATCCAACAACTATTTGGAAACCAGAGGAGGAGGTTTTTGGTGAAACACTTAATAAGGGTAATAAAACCTTTGCAATCTTAAGAAACCCTCAACTCATTAAGTAATCAAACCTTGGGTTTAATCATCTAATAATACTTTGTGGGTTAAACAACTAAAAG
>JASDQU010309135.1:7272-33230 GCA_032191745.1 Picea mariana
GTACTCAATGCTACAACCATTAATACTTCCCTAAACAGTCTCTTAAAGATAAGTTACAACCATTGTTATTCTTCCAAAACACATGCCTAATGGTACAACTACATTGAATTTCCAAGATGGTCAGATAATTCTACAGTTGCCATTAGTTTCCAGAATAGTCACACAAAAGAAAGCTACATCCTCTAGAAGGTTCCGAACATATTAAGAATAGACTTTGTTGAATTCAGTACATTGTTAATGCCATTATATTAATAATAAACACATAGGTACACAATGTTAGAACCATCAACTCCATTCATTAAAAAGTAAAATAAGGGTCTTGTACTGGGGATTGATTACAACCACAACTCTTGATAACAACATAATTTCTCTTGTCGAATTTAAGTGACCAACAATAATCTGAACCACGATGTTGTATGCAAAAGAAGAGATAAATTTGGGAATATCAAAACCTTCTCCTATCCTTCCTACATGGTTATTGTCTTCCCAGTTACCTTCTACTTCATCTAGTAAGATTTCTAACTTATCATCATAGTTCTTTTTCATACATTATATTTCATCTTCTTCACATTCCTTGACATTATCCAAATACTTTTTTCCCTATTCCATATCTGTCATCTTTTAACATGTTGTCACCTTGCTCTACTATGAAATACGAAATAGAAAGTGTGCTAGGCATTTAAAAAAGAATCTGATAGCTAAAATGCATATCTTAAAGGGAAATTAACCATCACATATACACAAAATAGAAAATGAATGTCTTCATAGATTTATTGAATTAGAGTAGAGAAGGCCAAAATTATGACTACCATGAGTTCTTTGTGAGATAAGAATACACCAATTATGATAAAAATGATATTTCCACAAAGGAATGTTCTTTACATCTCCAAATAAGGTGCCCTGGTCCTCATTCCTAATCCATAACATTGACATGCAGGATCCCATTAGTGTGTATCCCAAGGGAAGTGTATAAACATGTGAGGTTGATGTTTTTTATCCAAATAATGAAATCTGAATGTTTTCCCCACTCGCCATTTGCTGGGAGGTTGTGATTGCTGATTGGAATCTGAGGTTGGTTGAAATTGATCAAGAAAAGTTAGCCATGTCTAGAAAACAACTTCCTTGATATTGTTGTGTACTATCCATGAAGAAAGTGAGAAAACTTGCACATTACATGAAAAGTTGCATTTTATCATTGCACATTACACAAAGTGATGTCAAACTAGGATAAGATAATTGTACATAAATAAAACATGTTAGAAATAAAGTGAATGATGCATGCAAATTTGAAAGAAATATAGTTTTCTAATGCATATAAAATCTTCTTAATTTGAGTCTAGAGAAAATATAGATAACATTAACTCAATTATTGTCATTTAACACAAGATCCTACTAGGGTTATATGCCAACAAATACACATGGGTGACATATACACCTTCTATTTTTTCTTGAGATCGTGGATGGATCACCATACTTCATCATCATGCATGGGATACTACACGTTGGTTCAATATTTTGTATGATGGCTATTGAACCTATTAGGGCCTACTTATTGTGATTTTCATCAAATTGATTGTGTGCATAATATATTTACAGGTATCTTATTGTATCTATGGGGATATGGATATTTTGATGGTGCAAGGGCATTCTCTATAGCATTGTATGGACTAATTGTAGTAGTTGTTGTCCCATCAAACCAATAGTAAAGGTAGGATCAACACTTTATTTGTATCTTATAAGGGAAAAACCACATTTTTTCAGATTTGGGTCATGCACTCAAATATAGAAGGGTGAAGTCATATCAGTAGTATAAAGGATATACAAAGAGGCCTTGAAACCTTTCACTGGAAAATAACTTGTATAGGGCCCACCTCCCATGCCCTAGCCTAGTGGGAAAAGTTGCAAGAACTATAACACCATTGTGAAAATACCATTGTTCTTGCTCCAGGTCTTACATAGAATCAATCCATGGGAAAAAGTGGTGATATTTGACAAGCCTAAAGCCTAAAAGGGCTGATCTAAAAGCATGAAAATAGACACAACAATGTTTGGTTTATCACCTAATGAGATTTTGGATAACATATTCATTTGGAATTAATGGAGGTTTGTTTTTGGTTATAACCTTGAGTACACTCAACTTTCCATCAAATCTCCAAGTAATTGAATATCTTAAATATTTGGGAATCCAAAAGGAACTAGTGTTGGTACAGTAATTCTAGATGATGAGTTAGTAGAACACTCAAGAAAATATGGAAGAAATCGGTGTAGCAATTGATAAAAGAGTTTCCCATCTATTTTGAAAAAGAGAATAAGAGCTTAAAAAGGGTGTCAATATAGGAGAACAACAAAACAAAAAACACTAACCACCTTCAATGTTCTTGAGCTTCCATTACTATTTTTCTCACTCATTTGAAAGGTTTTAATTTCCTTTTTCTCCACTTCTTTTAGGATGTTTGTCCCATAACATGGATCCAAAAGGAAAGCATAATGTAAGAAAAACAAAATAGTACAATGTCAATAAAATAGAAAAGTAAACACTGCAATACATTGATTTCCTTCAAGCCTTAGAGGATTTCAAACATGGATTGCAAAGTAGCCCAATTAAGAACTAGAAAATAAAAATTAATAATTTACAATTTACAATTTTTTGACACAATACAAAATTAAAGAAACACATGTAATTAAAAAGTTATAGTCCAACACCTTACCACAAAATCCAGAATCAAGAACTTAAAGAAAGAGACAAGCGGCTACTGAGAAAAAGTACATATCTAGTAAATTAGTAATATTTCTAGACAGATAAAAGTAAGAAGAAAATATTTTATTGATGGCCATAGGTTATAAAAGAGAGGTTAATAGGGCTAGTGGTTACATAGATATTAATTACAAAAGATTACAAAAGAGAGGTTAATAGGGCCACTGGTTACATAGATATAAATTATGACTAAGGGAGACCATTTAGGACCTCCAAAATATTAAAAAAGAGATATCAATAGGGCCAATGGTTACTTAGATATCAATTATGGCTAAGAGGGGCCAATTAGGATCTCCAAAGGAACAAGTACATTAGGAGGGATGCAAACAAAAAACATATCTTCAGAAATCAAGTAATACAGATCTATTAAAGAAAAAAATATGATCACGAAGTAAGAATAATCAGTTCACAATACAAGTATATACAATTTTACAACCTTGCAAAGAACATTTAGTAAATAGAAAGAAATCCACCAACGAATTAACATACTAAAAAGCAGCCTTGATACCAAGACAAGAACATTTATTTTCTACAAGAAAAGGGAGGAATTTATGCATCATAAGAAGGGTTATGGGTGTGTGTGAAGGATAACATACAACAAGAAGGTAGGTTGTCTTACATGAATGCTAAGAAGGCCTTTATGCAATTAATTCAACCCACCCCTTTTACAAGTTTACAATACTAGGGATGACCTTCACTAAGCTGTATAGTGAGCATTATTTATAACTATTGAGCTGCCCTCATTTCCATCACTTCTACCAAATCCACACATATAATTGGTACATGATTCCCTTAATTATATCACCTATTTTATGTATATTTAATGGAATTTCTAATTGCACTAATAAAGAAATAAAGGAAATGTATTTATGTCAACAAATGACCAGAATATGAGAATGCTTTTTGTAAACCTAGCTTGAGGGGTTTATTGGACCATTGGGACCAATTGATTACTCTTCCACTTATGATTAACCAATTTAGTGGTTCTTGTGGTATTTCCCTTTGGGGTCTTATGGATAAACCCTAAGCGTATTTATTGGTGAGGATCTAACCTCATTCAATATGTAGAATATGCATTTTTCATACACAATGCATTGTTCTCTTTGGGTTCTTCTTATGAATATATGCTTCATTGTTTAAAGGTGTTTATGAACAATGTTATTCTACTCAATTACTACCATGGGATCAACTAGAAACCCTAGCATCATATTAGAGACATGTTCCCTGCGAAGTAAAACATTGTCCTGTGGTTTCAACATGATTTGAATTTGTGGTATGGGTATGATAGAATAAATGTTGCAAGCTTGGATAGACGCGAAGATTTGTGATTGGCACGGTGTTGGAGCCAAGTTCCATGAGGAGTGGAACCATGACGTATGGTTTCAACCTATGAAACATGATTCATTGAAAACCCCCCTCATGTCTCGAATCCGACGTGGAGACATGGATTCGACCTAATTCGTGTCTGACACAAATTCAGGTCGTGTCCTTCACACGTGACACGACCTAAATTTGTGTCGGATATGAATTAGGATGGTGTCCCGATTTCCTGACACATGTCATGGAAAAAGGAGGCCCGCCCCCTCTAAAAAGCGTATTTCTCATTGTTTTCTCAACAGGTCACGATGTGGGCAATTTTGGTGAGAAAGGAAGAGGTTTTTGTGCAGGTTTGAGAGCATTGCAAGTGTTTCCAAGTGGATTTGAGGACCAAACGACAGGTTTTTTGCTACAACAGTGATATTTCTTCCTCCTCCAACAAAAGTGATGGTTCAATCATCAAAGACAGCAACAAAAGGGAAAAGGAAAGGGAAGAATCCCAATGTTGGTGTTTCTCCTCCTCCAACAAATTCAGTACCCTCTTTTAGTGTCCCATCTTCTACAAGTGGAGCTGGAAGTGAAGCTTCAAATGATGGAAAAATCATCAGGGCATCAAAACAACAAAGTCAAGAAAACAAATATCCATTGTGGAGGTATGTTACAAAGAAACAAGGAGATGGGGCCAAGGCAAAAAGGGGGTGGGAATGTTTTTGTGGACATGTGGCTTTTTCCAAACTGATTTTACAAGCACTTATTACCGAGTCAAAGGCCATTTGTTGGGGCTTCGTTTTAGGCTTGGAGCATGTAAATCAATGAGTGCATCCAAAAAAAGAGAAATGGAAAAAGAGGATGCTATTGGCTTGGGAAAGGTGGCAACAACATCCAAGAAAATACAAAATGATGATCCTCTTCCATTCTTGAAGAAGCCATCCAACAATTTTAAATTTGGGAGTGGGAGTGAAACTCAAGTTACTCAACAAGCAAGAAAGAGTGGGGCAGTTGGTCCAATGGACAAGATATTTCAGTGAGAGAAGCGAGAAGAGGTTGATCTTACCATTGGTTTCTTTTTCTATCTCAACTTCATTCCCTTCAATGTCGCACGATCTCCTTTGTTTCTTGAGATGTGTAGAGCTCTAATTGATTAGGCTCCAATCAGATATGCTCCTCCTAATTCAGAGAAGCTTAGAACCACATTGTTGGTGAAGGCAAAGAAGGAGGTGGATAAAATCCTACAACCTATCAAATCAACATGGCCCTTAACCAGTGTTAGTATTGTTTCCGATGGTTGGACAGATGCAGCACACCATTCACTCATCAACTTCATGGTGTCTTCCCTGAATGGAGCAGTCTTCTTGAAAGCGGTGGATGCTCTTGGAAAATACAAGGATGCACAATATATGGGTGAGTTTTTCATTAAGGTTATTGAAGATGTAGGTATTGATTCTTGTGTGAAAATTATTACAGACAATGCACCTGTTTACAAAGCTGCTGGCATGATTGTGGAAGCTAAATATCCACAAATATTTTGGACACCTTGCATTGTTCATTCTTTGAATTTAGCACTTAAATCTATTGTTGTGGAAGTGACATGGATGGGAAGTCTTATTGAGGATGCACACCATATCCACAGTCTTGTACAAAACCATACCAATGCCCTCACAATCTACAAATCATACACACATCTATCATTGTTGAAGATTGCAGATACTCAGTAAGATTGCAGATACTCAGTTTGCCTCCTCATTCATCATGCTTAAGAGGTTGAGGGAGGTCAAGAGTGCTCTTGGGTCCACGGTTATTTCAGAGTATTGGTCTTTTTGGAGAAAGATAGATCAAGCTTCTTCAAAAAGGGTCAAGGATACAGTGTTAGATGATGGTTGGTGGGAGAGGGTAGATATTACCCTTAAGATCATGGACCCTATCATCTCTTTGTTGTGGTTTGCAGACACGAACAAGCCCATCCTAGGAGAGGTTTATGAGGGGTGGGATTCCATGATTGAGTCTGTGAAGATCGTTGTTTTAGAGCATGAGTGTCATGAGTATGGGACAACAAGAGACACCTTATTCGGCACCATATAGGATATTCTTATTTGCAGGTGGGAGAAGAATTGTACACCTTTGCATTGCTTGGCTCACTCATTGAATCCCAAGTACTATACTAATGAATGGCTCAATTGTGGGCCTTCACGCAGATTCCCTCCTCACATGGATGGTGAGATTTCATAGGGGAGGAAGGATGCATTTAGAAAACCATTTCATGATAGAGCATACCTTGATGAGGTGGAGGAGGGCTTCATAGAGTTTTCTACTGGCACTGGGAGATTTGGAGGCTATGATGTGCTCAGAGACAGGGGGCTAAGAAGCCCTATGCTTGGTGGGTAACTCATGGGGCAACATGCCCTCTTCTACAACAGTTAGCCATGAGGCTCCTCTATCAGGTTACACCATCCTCTTGCTGTGAAAGGAATTGGAGTACATATGGGAATTTGTACAGTTTGAAGAAGAGTAGGCTTGAGTAGTCCAGGGTAGAGATAATGGTGTATGTGCACAACAATCTTTGTCTTATTTATAAGCAGAGAGAAGAGTGGGTGAAGGGAAAGACAAAGATGTGGGATGTGTTTCTTGATGATATGGGTTTAGACAATAGTGTTGAGTTGGCATTAGCGAATTTGGATCTCAATGATCTAGTGCTAGAGCCAGTCACTTTTGATGATGGTGATCCTCTTGAGGGGTCATCCTCCATAGCAACAGATGCACAGATTCCATTGGATATAGAGGAGGAGGAGGAGGAATAGGAGGATGGAGAGGAAAGCAGTGGTGAGGACACTGATATTGATGATGATTATTTCATGGAGGACAAGTACTACTGAGTCTTGACAGTTCTTCCCTCTACCATCTACGGTGTCAGTTCTAGTATCTACCCTATGTCTATTTTGTATTTGTCATTGGCATTCTCACCTATAATGTTAGTGACTCTGACTTGGTATTAGTATTTATCATGATCATTGTAACACATTTTGATTTTGATGACTTAATGAGAATGTTGCAGGCGCAACTAATGGTTCTAATTTCTTGTGTGTTCAAACCTCAGTCTTTATTATAATGTTTGTCATTTTATTATCATTGATATTACAATGTTGAATTAGGATTTAGAATGTATACACTATGAGAGGAATGCATATGAGAGGAGAAAGTGCAGATTCGTTGTAGCAAACAACATGAGGGAATTTGTATAGATGCAACGCCGTACAGTGGTACAACAATAGTTGTTGCCTTCTTTCTTCTGTAGAGCCATACTTTTATTTCAGTAGGTTATACTTCTTTGTTCTGTAATTTTTTTTTTGTCATACAACTGCTATGTTACAACATAGTGTGGAGGTACCTTGTAAGATTTGATCATTGGAATGATAAGTTGACTTGAAGGGGAAAATCATTGTGCATGTGTGTTATTCATTTCTTACTTTCACTATTCATTTTCCAACTATATGTGTGATTGTTACATGTTCAAAAATATTCATTTATGTGATTAAATAAGTTTAGATCTAATTTATTTAATCAAGAGAAACATAGGACAACAATCATCTAGGGATTTTGGAAAATTCACATGGTTTCAGAGTCTATCTTTGATTGATATCATTGAGGGTTTACAACAGTGGATCAATTGTAGAAAACAAGGACCAACAGTTAGAGAGTTTCATTATTGTGGCTTAAAGGACTAAGCACTCTTATAGGACAATTTTTTTGTTTTATTTTTAGATTTGGCAGTTTGTGTAATAAATCTTAGATATGGAATCAACAAGCCTCAAATTAGAGGATAGATTAGATGGTGTCTCCAATTATTTGTCCTAAAACGCCAGGGTAACATTGTTATTGGAAGAAAACGATCTATGGGATATCATCGAAAAGCTAGTTACTCCACCTAAAAATCTGTAGTAGTTGGCACAACATAAGAAGAAGGAAGTGAAAGCCAAGCATGTGATCTTGGATGATGTGAAATATCATTTGATTCCTCACCTATCCGAGAAAAAAAACAATGAAGGAGATGTTTGATGCCTTGGTTAACCGCTACCAAAGTGAGAACATTAACAAGAAGATGATATTGCGAAACAGACTCAGATCCATAGAGACGACCATACCAAAACCCATTCCAGTTACCTCATGAAGGTCACACAGATCCATGATCAACTTGCAAAGGTTGGGGAGAATATTTGCAGATGTAGAGCTAGTGAACATGGCACTGAATGGATTCCTAGCTTCATGGGAACCATTTTTCAAGGGTATTTGTGCTCATGAGAACCTTCCTAAAATTGAGAATCTTTGATATGACTACATCTAGGAGGAGACTCAGTGGATTCCAAGGCCGACAAGAAGGGTGGTGATGAAAACCTAGCCCTAATTGATCAAACCAAGAAGTGAAAAAGTAAAGGACCCAACAAAGGTAAGGGAAAGAGTGAGGAATCAACTTCACAACCAAGGAAGAAGGACTTGAATAAAATCAAGTGCTTCATATGTCATAAGCATGACCATTATGTATCACAATGTCTGGAGAAGAAGAAGGGTAAAGGGAAGTAATAATAGAATCGAGTAACAACCTCAATTGAAACTCATATGAGCGATTTTGTCTCCAAGTTTGAGAAGGTTTTCTTGATGGTATCTTACCTTTCTATTAGTACGGTTTCAAGGAATGCTTGGTATGTGAACAATGCAACATCTAGGCATATGACATCAGCCCGAGAGTATTTTTCAAGTCTAATAGAGAAATACTCGAGAGTTTAGGTTGAACTTGATGATGATGTCAAGTACCCAGTAGTAGGAATTGGTACCATTTCGTTATAGCTCCAGTTAGGTAACTCTTTATACTTTGATGATGTTTTGTTTGTTCTAGGTCTCAGGAAAATTTTTCTTTATGTTTTAGTTATGGAAGATAAGGTCTTTGCAGTAGAGTTCAAAAACTAGGAGGTCCTTATCAAATCAAAAGAGTCTAGCCCAAAATCAACTTAGGTGATCAAGATTAGGCAAGGAAACTTGTATAGGTTATAGGGTGAACTTGTTCAAGACCTAGTTCATAAAAGAGACAATTTGTGTGGGTTATGGAACAAGAGGATGTGGCACCTGCATTACAGAGCATTGTTGATTCTGAGGGAGATAGTCACAGGTCTTCTAGAGTTCAATATTGAGTAGTAGGAAGTATGCAAAAGGTGCATGCTTCAAAAGCATGTCAACGTTAATTTCCCAAGCAACAAGCATAGGTCTAAGAGAATTCTAGACCTAGTGCATTCAAATGTACATGGATCAATGTTAGTAGTGTCAATCATATGGAGCATTTACTATGTTTCCTTCATTTGATGACTTCAAGAAGGGTTTATTTGTGGGTTAAAATGAGACTTCAAAGGATTAAAGGGTCTATATTCTGGAGCAGAGGAAGACAATGGTAAGCAAGAATGTAAATTTTGAGAAGGACTTCACATCCAGGAAGTCACATGAGCCCATTTCAGTGACAGAGAACAAGAAGGAGGCTCCAAAAGTTGAGCTAGGGTCACCAAAGACACCAAAAATTTCTAGTTCAAGGTGACAACCTTCATGTGAGGAGGAGAAGGAATTACCCCCTTTCCAGTTCTGTCAGGAGACCTTGATGGTTCACATAGACATTGAGGGATGCCTAGGATTATTTAGGGGCTCCTAGGAGCACACTTAGGGAGAGTATACCTCTAAAGAAGTTTCCAAACTACATTGCATTGATGAGTAGTGTTATCGCATAATCTATACTTTCCCAAAGCCTGAGGAAAGTGAGGAAGATTGGCGTAACAATGGGATATCCTATCACTATCACCTCAATAGGAAATCCCCTCTTTTAGGGAAGGATGCAAGTCCAACCCAAGGGAGGCATCCTCAGTGGCCTAAAGGGCCATGGGTAGGCTAAGGTTATGTCAAGAAATAACCCCCCTCTCACTGGTCACCAAAGTCAACAAAGTCTACATCTGAGAAATTGAGGCAAAGAAGTGTAATTTGTGTAACTACCCCGAACAAGAACAACAAAGTATATATATGGAAATTCCATGTAAAAAAATGATAGTAAAGCCTCCAAAGATGATATACAATGCAATTATATGATGGCTGAAGAAAAATTACAGTTAGATGATAGTTTATAACAGCCAAAACTAAATTGTAACAACCACAAGAATTAATGCTCAAAATTGCTAGAAAAGACAATGAAAATTGAGCATATATCAAGTAGATTACTTGGCAATTGTCACAAGCAAGTTCTGAGTAAGTTAGCTATGAGTTATATTATTGTATGTAGAATATTTTTTGCATTTAGATGGCTGTAGAAAACATTTATAACAGCAACAATAAAGTTAGAAATCTAGGCTAAGTTAGTGCTAGACTTAGTTGGCATAGGCTTGAGAGAATAAGGTTTTAGTGTTTGATCAATCTTCCAACAAGAGAGAAGTGAGAACTAGTTCCTTTTAGGGTTTATGGAGTCAATTATATCAGCACAATAACTTGCAGAAATAACAATGAGTATACTTGTCTAAGAGATGAAAAGGTGGAAGCTTGAGGAGTAGCACCTTAAGTCCTCAAGTACCAAGACCTTAAGAGAAGGTTCAACTAGGGTGTAGGCACTTCTAGGCCCTAGTGATTTCTCCTATCCTTAGACTCTTGAAATATATTTAATGCAATAACAACTAGAAAAAGATTCTAAAGTGCTAGCACTTTAGGGCTCTAAAAGTTTGTCTAGACAAGATCTTCTTAGGCAAGAGTAGCAAAACAAAGAGCAAGAAAGAAGCACCTTATGTTTCTTACTCCTAGGGTTTTCAAGAAATAAAATTCATAATCTTAAATATGAACAAGTAAACATACCATAAATATTTATCATGAAATGAAAATTGCATATTAACTTACTTCACCAAGAATAATCAAGCATTAAAACCCTAGATTTGCTAAAATTCCACCAAAAAATGATCCAAGATGCATCCAAATAGTCCTCCAAGCAAGTGTACCTCAAAATTTCAGCCAAGTACCCAAAAAAAGGCACCAACTTCAGTCCCCCTCTTGTGAGAGGTGAGTTATGATGAAAAATTGAATTCATACAACCATATTTATATGGGAAATCCTGGCTTATTTACCCAACAGTTGTGTCTTTTCACAAAAAGAGCCTACATGTCAATTTGTTCTTAAAATTCAAAAATTAAATCAATTTTCACAAAACAACCCTAATGAGGGTGACGCCATCCTTCCTAGGGTGACATTAGGCCTTCTCCATGAGACATTGAGGTCATATAGTAGAGTGTTGGGCCTCCAAATGCCTCTTTCCATGCCATACATGCCAAAACTATGGTCCAACATATGAAAGTGTCAAGCCCTAGCCTTGAGTGATGTCATGGGCTACTAGGGTTATGTACAAGGCCTCATAAGGCCAATGTCTAGGTGGGGAAGGGTGGAAACTCATCGTTAAGGCCTTCCAGGGTGCCTCCAAAGGAAATGCCCTCTTCCTTCACTGTGAAAACTAGTCATCGTGATCTTACCCCATGCCTAGGGTCTCTCCATCCATCCTTGGGATTCAATCCCTCATGAAGGTATGAATTGATCATCTCCTCATGAATACTTGTCCATCGGACAAGGTCCTACAAAGGAAAATAGATATGCCCTCTAGGGGTCCATGAGTCACAAGTATCATAACAAATAAGCCACATGTAATAATAAAACCACTTGAACATGTGCATCAAACCCCCCTTTTCAAACTAAACAAATGCTCAAAGACGTTACACAATTTTTCAAATTTAGGTGTGGGAGGAGTCTCAAGGCATCTTATTGTGTCAATCATTCCTCGTGTCCAAGGTGTTTCCCAAGTGGCACCTATCTAAGTCATGTGTGCATGTGAAGTGGAGTGGGGTGAGCTTATGGGAATGGGGTTTGTGACATACAAGGGTTTGTATTATATCATTTGTGGGTGCCTTTGTAGAGGGTGAGCATCCCTTCATCCTCGATGCAATATTTTTCCAATCCCATTTATTGCCATTAATTTATTAAATTCCAAACACTGGGTATTCCCCAAGATAAATCAAGTGTGAGGGGGAATACCACAGTGTCACTTGAAAGGAGAGATACACAAAGTGCCATAGAGGTAACCATCAAAGCGTTATAATGAACTTGTGTTAGTCTTTCATTCAAGTGGGATATTTATTATGTGTTTGATCTTTTGCAGGTCTTCAATTATTTTAAGAGAAGCAGTTCATTATTCTCAAGACCTGTTTGGGTGAGCATCTAGAAGGTTTATATTTTAGGATTTTATATTTTTCCACCTACTTTTCCCCTATGGTCCTTTAGCCCCTTCTTCCCATGAAATAAGGCACAATCCCTTCTCCGGTCAGTACACCCAAAAATCCCAAAATATAAGGAGACAACATGGAATACATGTGTAAGGTGATAAGTATGAAAAGGAAATGACCATGAATCTTCAAGGAACACCCTAGTAGCACCTTATTCATGAGGGTGACCAGCTTGCTAGGATAACCTAACACCCACTAGGTTTAAATAAGGCAAAGAGCATAAATTTTAGGAAAACGTTCTGAAATCAAGAAAGATTCTTTGAAACATGTTCAAAATTGTTCAAATATTAGAGTGGCACTTACCATGATACCCGGTCTCATTACCTTATGGAACAAGACTCATTTCTCTTTGGGACTAGGCTAGTGTGGTGCATACTGCTACTGGTGATGTGTAAAATGCATCAATGAAAAGAAGGGCCCTCTAGAGATACGCTTTTCCCATCCATCTCTCGGTACTCCATGTATGCTACATGTGGGCCTTGAGACATGATATCCTTAGTTACCCCTAGGTTGGGGGTAACATATGGCTCCTAATCAGGGACATGTGCTCACCGTAGAGCACATGAGAACCTCAACATCTCTAGTATGACCTGTGTTTGCCAAAACTCAAACAAAGATTTTAGGGTATCTAGGGTGGTACTATCACCCTTTGTCCATATATGAATAAAATTAAAAGGAAAAAGGAAAATGTTGAAAAGAAAATATCTCTAATCTAACATATAATCATGATCATATAATATATACAAATGAAATAAAGAAATATGAAAATGAAAATGCATCTACACTAATATGATATGCACAATATATACAATGGATGCAAATGCCTACCTACCTATACTTACATGCTAATTGAATGCTATGTATAATCATATAACCAATGAAACCATCCTAGCAATATATCATAATACTTGCCTCTATGCTTCATAATAAAGAGAAACAATGACAAGTCAAAAACATGATTTAGAACATGTATCATATCATAGGAAATCATAAAATCTAATTCATGGATGCTAGAGGGAGGGACAAAATCATGCCACGTCACATTTCTAGGAAAGCACTTGATCCATCTCTGAAAGGGGTCATGAAAGGTCAAAGACTCGAGAGGTTGATTCAAAAAGTTCAAAGGTTGGCTACCTTGGACTTCATCGCTCCCCAAGGTATGAGAAGGGATGAACAAGAACTTGGAGGATGACTGACAACTTGTTAGGGGAAAGTTGAAAGACTGGAATATAAAACTTCTTCTTAAGGCATTCAATCTACCCTTGAATTCTAAAAGAAACCTTTTCCCTGAAGAAATATTGAGACAAGAAGTACGCCTCCCAACAACATCCTTAGTGACATAGTGAGATAAAGGAAAAGGAGGCTGGAAAACCTCATCACAAGTATCCTGCATCAAGAAAACCATGTCCTCACCCTTGTCAAAAATCGAGCACAGTGGTGGTTGAAACTCTTCTTCATAGACTATATCAAAGTGATCAAGATAATATTTTCAAACTCCTCAAGGTATGACCAAAAATCATTATCAGAAAATTCCATTAAGTCATCCTTGGGTGTTTGAGATATATCTGTAATTATATCATCTCCTTGTTTCCAAATGTGAGAATTAGTAGTGATCGTATATGATAGTTGTGAAGGCAACAATTGGAAATGACCCTCAATGTCATAAATGGGATCCACATCATGACCAATCACATCCCATCCATGTCTCTCGACAGATATAAACTCATCAATCATATCACCACCTTCATCACAACATAAAGGGTCTAGCTCATCCAAGGATTCCTTCACTTCTTCACCCTCTGAATTAGAGAATAGGGCATCATCAAAAACCTAAAAGGGAAAATGAATAACCTCATTCTCTTATTCTTGTGTAGGAGGAATATGATCTTGGATGGCTTCATCATAGGGAGGAGCACACATGAGTACGTCATTGACATCTTGAGGCTCTCTTTCTTTGACCATGTCTTCGTTATCTTTGGTAGAATCGTGAGTAAAGTCTTGCTCCTCTTCATGGGATGGGCAATCCTCATTACAGAGCTCTTCTTCAAATTTTTGTTCATTAAAAAAGTATTCATCCTCGACAGTTTCTTGTAATTTTGTCAGGGAACTACCAATATCTGGGGTAACCCTAGCGTCGTCAATCCTAACTTTTGTAGAAAAGAAAGGTTTTTCCTTGGATGAGGAGATCTTGTCCTCGATTTCTGTAGCCATGTTGTGAGCTTCTTGGACTGTCCTTAGCCCCCTTTTATTGAGCAGGAATCTTAATTACACTGAGAAATCCCTGGTATAGAGGAAAAGGAGGAGCTTGTTTCCAGGACGATGGATTCTAGGGATTTGTTATGACAGGCTCTCGAACTTGGTATGGAACTCCCTACCGGTATCGTTCTTAGTATTTTCTATGTAATTGAGTCTTGTTATCAACATGTGAATATTTTCTAGTTTAATACTCCAACTCTTGAGAAAGACTTATTCTAATTGGTCCATAAATGTGATGTTGGCATCAAGGAGACTATCATACCATGTTATAGCATTTTCATGAAGAGTGGTAGAGAAAAGTTTCATTGCCATATCTTCAACATCATCACTTATAGGGTGGAGTTGAAATAAAGCCCAAAAGTCACTCATATGGTCTTCAGTGCTAACCACATCATTACCACTGAATTTAGGGAGCCATTTCTCATAACTTGCAGGAATTCGTCGAGGATAACCCATGATTTCACTCATAGACAACGGTTTGAAATTACCCAAGTCCCATTGAG
This sequence comes from Picea mariana, assembly GCA_032191745.1. Taxonomy (NCBI): domain Eukaryota; kingdom Viridiplantae; phylum Streptophyta; class Pinopsida; order Pinales; family Pinaceae; genus Picea; species Picea mariana. The sequence continues at coordinate 22,434 of JASDQU010309135.1, forward strand.
AAGCCATGATTGGATTTTTCATCGGTGGAGTTGTCAAATAATCCTTGTAGGATTATCAAAGGAAGTGAGGGAATCAACCTCAGTGGACTTGTTAGGTAGGCTTGTAAAGTAAAAGGCTTACCAAAGATATGTCGTTTGAGGAAAAATGACTCGATGTTCCTCAACAATGGCGCCAATTTTTTTATCACGCAATTTGTACTTTCCCAAATCCCAAGGCAAGTGAGGAATATTGGCGTAACAATGGGATATCCTATCACTATCACCTCAATAGGAAATCCCCTCTTTTAGGGAAGGATACAAGGGATTCTAGGGATTTGTTATGACAGCCTCTCGAACTTGGTATGGAACTCCTTAACGATATCATTCTCAGTATTTTCTATGTAATTGAGTATTTTTATCAACATGTGAATATTCTCTAGTTTAATACTCCAACTCTTGAGAAAGACTTCTTTTAATTGGTCCATAGATGTGATGTTGGCATCAAGGAGACTATCATACCATGTTCTAGCATTGTCATGAAGAGTGGCAGAGAAAAGTTTCATTTCCATATATTCAACATCATCACTAATAGGGTGGAGTTGAAATAAAGCCCAAAAGTCACTCATATGGTCTTCAGTGCTAACCACATCATTACCAGTGAATTTAGGGAGCCAATTCTCATACCTTGCAGGAATTTGTCGAGGATAACCTATGATTTCACTCATATCCAACGGTTTGAAATTACCCGGGTCCCATTGAGAAGCCATGATTGGATTCTTCATCGGTGGAGTCACCAAATAATCCTCGTAGGATTATCAAAGGAAGTGAGGGAATCACCCTCAGTGGAGTCGCTAGGTAAGCTTGTAAAGTAAAAGGCTTACCAAATATATGTCGTTCGAGGAAAAATGACACAATGTTCCTCGGCAATGGCGCCAAATTTTTTATCACGCAATCTATACTTTCCCAAAGCCCAAGGCAAGTGAGGAATATTGGCGTAACAATGGGATATCCTATCACTGTCACCTCAATAGGAAATCCCCTCTTTTAGGGAAGGATACAAGTCCAACCCAAGGGAGGCATCCCCAGTGGCCTAAAGGGCTGGGTAGGATAAGTTTATGTCAAGAAATACCCCCCCTCTCACTGGTCAACAAAGTCAATAAATTCTACGTTTGAGAAATTGCATCAAAGAAGTGTAATTTTTGTACTTGCCCGGGACAAGAACAACAAAGTATATATATGGAAATTTCATGTACAAAAATGATAGTAAAGCCTCCAAAGATGATAGACAATGCAGTTATATTATGGTTGAAGAAAAATTATAGTTAGATGATGGTTTATAACAACCAAAAGTAAATTGTAACAACCACAAGAATTAGTGCTCATAATTGCTAGAAAAGATAGTGAAAATTGAACATATATCAAGTAGATTCCCTGGCAATTGTCACAAGCAAGTTCTGGGTAAGTTAGCTATGAGTTAAAGCTTAGTGTATGCAGAAAATTTGCTGCAGTTAGATGGTTGTAGCAAACATTTATAACAGCAATAATAAATTTAGAGATCTAGGCTAGGTTAGTGTTAAACTTAGTTAACATAGGCTTGAGAGAATAAGGTTTTAGTGTTTGATCAATATTCCAACAAGAGAGAAGTGAGAACTAGTGCCTTTTAGGGTTTATGGAGTCAATTATATCATCACAANNNNATAACTTGGAGAAATAACAATGATTATACTTGTCTAAGAGATGAAAAGGTGGAAGCTTGAGGAGTAACACCTTAAGTCCTCAAGTACCAAGCCCTTAAGAGAAGGTTCAGCTAGGGTGTAGGCACTTCTAGGCCCTAGTGATTTCTCCTATCCTTAGACTCTTGAAATATATTTAATGCAATAAGAACTAGAAAAAGCTTCTAAAGTGTTATCACTTTAGGGCTCTAGAAGATTGTCTAGACAAGATCTTCTTAGGAAAGACTAGTAAAACAAAGAGAAAGAAAGAAGCGCCTTATTTTTCTTATTCCTAGGGTTTTCAAGCAAGAAATTTGATAATATTAAATATGAACAAGTAAACATACCATAAAAATTTATCATGAAATGAAAATTGCATATTTACTTACTGCACCAAGAATAATCAAGCATAAAAACCCTAGATTTGCCAAAATTCCACCAAGAAATGATCCAAAATGCATCCAAGCAAGCCTCCAAGAAAGTGTGCCTCAAACTTTCAGCCAAGTACCCCAAAAAGGGCGCCAATTTTAGTCCCCCTCTTGTGAGAGGTGAGTTATGATGAAAAAAAAAGTTCATCCAACCATATTTATATGGGAAATGTTGGCTTATTTACCCAACAGTTGTGTCTTTTCAGAAAACAGAACCTACATGTCAATTTGTTCATAAAATTCAAAAGTTAAATCAATTTTCACAAAACAACCCTAACGAGCATGACTTCATCCTTCCTAGGGTGACGTTAGGCCTCAAAATTTCATCCAAGTACTCCAAAAAGGGTGCAAATTTCACTCCCCCTCTTGTGAGAGGTGAGTTATGATGAAAAAATGAATTCAGCCAACCATATTTATATGGGAAATCCTGGATTATTTACCCAACAGTTGTGTCCTTTTACAAAACAGAGCCTACATGTCAATTTGTTCTTAAAATTAAAAAATTAAATCAATTTTCACAAAAAATACCTAATGAGGGTAACGTCATCCTTCCTAGGGTGACGTTAGGTCTTCTCTATGAGATGCTAAGATCATCTATTAGAATGTTGGGTCTTAAAATGCCTCTTTTCATGCCACACATGCCAAAACTATGGTCCAACATCTGCAAGTGTCAAACCCTAGCCTTGAGTGATGTCATGGGCTACTAGGGTGACGTCCAAGGCCTCCTAAGGCCAATGTCGCGGTGGGGAAGGGTGTAAACTCGTCGTTAAGGACTTCTAAGGTGCCTCCAATGGAAATTTTCTCTTCCTTCAATGTGGAAAATAGTCATCATGATATCACCCCAGGTCTGGGGTATTTTCATCCATCCTTGGGCTTCAATCCCTCATGAAGGTCTGAATTGATTATCTCCTCATGAATACTTGCCAACCGGGCAAGGTCCTGCAAAGGAAAACAGATACACCCTCTAGGGGTCCATGAGTCACAAGTATCATAGCAAATAAGCCACATCTAATAATGAAACCACCCCAACATGTGCATCAAACCCCCCTTTTCAAACTAAACAAATGCTCAAAGACGTTATACAATTTGTCAAATTTAGGTGTGGGAGGGGTCTCAAGGCATCCTATTGGGAAAATCATCCCTCAGGTCCAAGGTGTTTCCCAAGTGACACCTATCTAAGTCATGAGTGCATGTGAATTGGAGTGGGGTGATTTTCTAGGCATGGGGTTCATGACATATGAGGGTTTATATTGTCTCATTTATGGGTGCCTTTGTAGAGGGTGAGTTGCCCTTCGTCTGCGATGCAACATTTTTCCAATCCCATTTATTTCCATTAATTTATTAAAGTCCAAACACTGGGCATTCCCCAAGAAAAATCAAGGGTGGGGGGAAATACCACAATGTCACATCAAAGGAGAGGTCCACAAAGTTCCATAGGGGTAACCATCAAAGTGTTATAATGCACTTGTGTTAGTTTTTCATTCAAGTGGGATATTTTTTATGTGTTTGATATTTTGCAAGTATTCAATTCTTTTAAGAGGAGCGTTTCATTGTTCTCAATACATGTCTAGGTGAGCATATAGAAGGTTTATATTTTAGGATTTTTATCTTTTTCCAACTACTTTTCCTCTCTGGGCCTTTAGCCCCTTCTTCTTGTGAAATAGGGTACAATCCCTTCTCGGGTCAGTACACCAGAAAATCCCAAAATATAAGGAGACAACATGGAAGAAGTGTGGAAGGTGATAAGTATGATAGGGAATGGACCATGACTCTTCAAGGAACCCCCCAATAGATCCTTATTCCTGAGGGTGAACAACTTTCTAGGATAAACTGACACTCACCAGGATTAAATAAGGCAAAGAGCATAAATTTCAAGCAAACGTTCTGAAATCAAGAAAGATTCTTTGCAACATGTTCAAAATTCTTCAAATATTAGAGCGACACTTACCATGATACCCAGACTCATTACCTCATGGAGCAAGACCCATTTTCCTATGAGACCGGGACAGTGTGGTGGATGTTGTTGTTGGTGATGTGTAGAATGCATTAATGAAAAGAAGGTCCCTCTGGGGCTATGCTTTTCCCATCCAACTCTTGATACTCCATGTCTACTACTTGTGGGCCTCAAGACATGATCTCCTTAACTATCCCTAGGTTGGGGGTAACAAGTAGAATCATAGATTCAGAGCCTTCAAGTTTTCAGGAGACAGTAGAACAACAAGTTTGGTGGGATACCTTGGTGGAGCACACCTCCATCGTGAAGAATTATGTTTGGGACATAGTGGTAAAATTGGAGGGGAAGTCAATAATAACTTCTAGATGTATCTACAAAATAAAGCATGATGTAGATGATAGTATCGAGAAGTTCAAGGCGAGGTTTGTGGTGAGAGTGTTCTCCTAGAAAGAGGGAGTGGACTATGAGGAGACATTTTCTCCAGCGGCCAGGTACACTTCCATTAAAGAAATTATGTCTATAGTTTCATTCATGGGATGGAGGATACATCGAATGGATGTGAAGACAACTTTCCTTAATGGGGTCATTGAGTAAGAAGTGTACATAGAGCAACCTCAGAGCTTTGAGGTAAGGGGGGACAACTCTCATTTTTGAAATCTTAAGAAATCATTGTATGGACTCAAGCAAACATTGAGAGCATGGTATTCCAAGATCGATGGATATTTCCAAGCATGGGCTTCACTAAAAGTGAAGAATACCCTAAATTATATCATATATTTGTTGGGACGAGTCTCTTTATTTTGGTGCTATACGTAGAAGACCTATCATGTCAATTTGTTCTTAAAATTCAAAAATTAAATCAATTTTCACAAAACAACCCTAATGAGGGTGACGTGATCCTTCCTAGGGTGACGTTAGGCCTTCTCTATGACATTGAGGTCATCTAGTAGAGAATTGGGTCTTCAAATGCCTCTTTCCATGCCACACGTGCCAAAACTATGGTCCAACATCTACAAGTGTCAAATCCTATCCCTGAGTGACATCATGGGATACTAGGGTGACGTCCAAGGCCTTCTAAGGACAACCTCCAGGTGGGGAAGTATGGATACTCATCGTAAAGGCATTCCAATGTGCCTCCAAAGGAAACATCATCTTCCTTATCTGTGAAAAATGGTCATCATTATCTCACCCCAGGCCTGGGGTCTCTGCATTTATCCTTTGGCTTCAAGCCCTCGTGAAGGTCTGAACTGATAATCTCCTCATTAATACCTGTCCACTGGGAAAGGTATTGCAAAGGTAAATAGATACACCCTCCAAGGGTCCATGATTTACAAGTATCATAAAAAATAAGCCACACATAATAATCAAACCACCCCAACATGTGCATCAAAATCCCCTCTTCAAATTAAACAAATGCTCAAATATGTTATACAATTTGTCAAATTTAGGTGTGGGAGGGGTCTTAAGGAATCATATTTGGTCAATCATTCCTCAGGTCCAAGGTGTTTCCCAAGTGACACCTATCTAAGTCATATGTGCATTGAAGTGGAGTGGGGTGAGTTTCTGGGCATGGGTTTCATGGCATACATGGGTTTGTATTGTCTCATTTATGGGTGCCTTTGTAGAGGGTGATTTTCCCTTCATCCATGATGCAACATTTTTCCAATCCCATTTATTTCCATAAATTTAATAAAGTCCAAACATTGGGTATCCCCCAATATAAATCGAGGGTGGGGGGAAATACCACAGTGTCACTTGAAAGGAGAGGTCCAAAAAGTGCCATAGGGGTAACCATCAAAGCGTTATAATGCACTTGTGCTAGTCTTTCATTCGGGTACGATATTTATTATGTGTTTGATCTTTTACAGGTCTTCAATTCTTTTAAGAGAAGCATTTCATTGTTCTCAAGACCTCTCTGGGCGAGCATCTAGAAGGTTTATATTTTAGGATTTTATTTTTTTCTAGCTACTTTTCCTCTCTGAGCCTTTATCCCCTTCTTCCTATGAAATAAGGTACAATCCCTTCTCGGGTCAGTACACCCAAAAATCCCAAAAGATAAGGAGATGACATGGAAGAAGTGTGGAAGGTGATAAGTATGATAGGGAATGGACCATGACTCTTCAAGGAACCCCCTAGTAGCACCTTATTCTTGAGGGTGACTAGCTTTCTAACCTTATTCTGAAGGGTGACCAACTTGCTAGGATAACCTGACACACACCATATTTAAATAAGGCAAAGAGCATAAATTCCAAGCAAACGTTATGAAATCAAGAAAGATTCTTTTTAACACGTTCAAAATGATTCAAATATTAGAGTGACACTTACCATCATACCCAGACTCATTACCTCATGGAGCTAGACCCATTTTCCTCTGATACCAGGCCAATGTAGTGAATGTTGTTGTTGGTGATGTGTAGAATGCATCAATGAAAAGAAGGGACCTCCGAGGCTATGCTTTTCCCATCCAGCTCTCGGTACTCCATGTCTGCTACTTGTGGGCCTCGAGACATGATCTCCTTAGTTTCCCCTAGGTTGGGGGTAACAAGTAGCATCATAGATTCAAAGCCTTCTAGTTTTCAGGAGGCAGTAGACCAACATGTTTGGTAGGATGCCTTGGAGGAGCACACCTCCATCATGAAGAATGATGTTTGGGACATAGTGGTAAAATTGGAGGGGAAGTCAATAGTAAATTCTAGGTGTCTCTACAAAATGAAGCATGATGTAGATGGAAGTATAGAGAAGTTCAAGGTGAGGTTTGTGGTGAGAGGGTTCTCCTATAAAGAGGGGGTGGAATATGGGGAGACATTTTCTCCATCTGCCAGGTACACTTCCATTAAAGCAATTATGTCTATAGTTTTAGTCATGGGATGAAGGATACATCAAATGGATGTGAATACAACTTTCCCTAATGGGTTCATTGAGGAAGAAGTGTACATAGAGAATCCTTAGAGCTTTGAGGTAAGTGGGAACAAATCTCATTTTTGCAAGCTTAATAAAGCCTTGTATAGACTCAAGCAAAAACCAAGAGCATGGTATTCCAGGATCGATGGATATTGCCAAGTATGGGATTCACCAAAAGTGAAGTAGACCCTAACTTATATTATATATTTGTTGGGATTGGTCTCTTTATTTTGGTGCTATACGTAGATGACCTATTTCTTATAGGTACATAGAATATCATTGCAGGGTGAAAAACAAATATGGAAACTGAGTTCAAGATGAAGGACATCATCATCATGCATTATGTATTGGGTTTGGAGATTTGGAAAAAACCAGGGGAGATATTCCTTGGGCGAGGTAAGTAAGTAGTTGATATCCTGAAGAGATTTTGGAGGGAGGACTCCAAACCTATGGCCACACCCATGATCACCAATATGAAGAAGGTGACAACTTCAATTTCATAGTTGATGGATTCCACATTGTACAGGTAGCTAAAAGGTTCTTGTTATCACACAAGTTGTAGGTTGGGAAAATCCCAACCCAACCACCAAAATGGAGACAACTGAGAGAGCACCTATCCACTGTCACCTTAGGCTGGTGTTTTGTTCACTTTAGAGGTGAGGTAGTCACCTCAAGGGGGGAATCCCGATGATCCTAGGGGGAAATGAGATGGAAAGTGAGATGTATGAATGGAATCCTCTATAGGTCAAGTTACTAGATGAAATAAGGCTTAATAATGAGTCTTTGGAAAGGTTTAAGGTTTCCAAGTCCTTGGGTACCTACTGAGAGTGTTTGTACCTGCCTGAGACACAAGAAAAACCAATTGTGTACAGTATATGTTAGGTGGACAAGAAAGTTAATCTTGTTGTCCCTAATTTTAGCAGTAAACAAAAATATATATCAGCAAGAACAATAGCAAGTTACTGCAGAATTAACCATCAAAATTGTCAAATAATTATTGGACAATGAAGCACTAAACCAGTAGATAACTTTCCAATATTCAAGCACAAACTTTGATGGTAGAAGAGGGATGCTAGATAGTGTTTTCATAGAATTATTGTAGCAGAATTATGGTTGTATCAAAAAATTTCTACAGCAACAAGATTCAACCACCAAAAATCACAAGTAAACCACCCAAAAGATTCACAATGATTAGTAGATTAATATTGCAGCTTCTTAACAATTTTTGACATATGAATAGTGAGTAAAAGAAAAGTTAAATGAGTTTGTTGCAGCCCTAATGGCTGTAGCATAAATTTTATAACATCAATAACATATCCTTGACCAATCAAAACTCCCTTGTGGCCTTAGCAAGCTTAGAGCACATAGAATAGATTCTAATTTAGACAATCTCAAAATCTCATGTTTTTGCGTATAACAATGCAATGATTTTATTTCTCCAATGCAAAGAAGATTAGTGTCTTTAATTGTTGGGTTGTGGAGTCTCAAAATTAAAGAGCTAGGTGAGCTACTTCCTTGAGGGTGTAATCTCTTTTACTCTCCAAATCAAGCTAAGCTAGCTAGGAAAAACCCTAGGAGGGTGTAAACCCTTTTACTCCTCCTAGTATTTCCTTATGCAAAAAAGTATTTCAAGAAAATTACAATGGACTTAGTGGGGTTGTATGCACTTATAATCCCCAAAATCTTAAGAAAAGTAACCTTGAAACCAAGTAAATAAGCAATAGGAACAAAGATTCCTTACCTAGTCCAAGAATTAACAAGATAAACCTATTTTTAACCAAGCAAATCCACCATAACGCAAGAACTAGTCCTCACTAGAGATAGTGCATCATCCATCCATCCAATAGCCAAAGTAAAACCATTAAAAGAGAATAGCAACCAAGATACAATGATAAATTCCCAAATAGGGTGTAAATTTCAGCCAGGTATCCTCTCACAATAGGAGAGTTATGTTATGAAATGAGATTCACATGATCCCTATTTGTACAAAAACCTTAAAACATAGTTTGTCTACTTAGAAAGGGTAAAACATAAGATAAGGGGTCAACAACCCTTATCTTACCCCTTGCATCAAATAATAATATTTAATTTTCACTTTAACACAAATAAAAACCCTAAAATAAGATGATGTCACCCCTTTAGGGGACGTTTTGACCACTTGAGCAAGTCGTTGGACGAAAATGGAGGTCATTGGGGCTCCTTGAGCCTCCTCATCAAGTGCTATGGTCAATCCATGTCTCCTTCGGTGAAAATATGTCAAGTGTCAATGTGAAATCACTCAATCACCATCAAACCCCCTCAAGCATGACGTCAACCCTCAAAAGATGACGTTTTGCCTCTCCTAGGAAAGTCGTTTGGGTACTAGGGGTTGGATAAGATCCTCCATGATCCATGTAAGCCTCCAAAGGAATGTCTTTGTGATCCGGTGTGTGGGCCTACAACATCCAACATGTGGTCTCCTTGCCCCATGGAATCCCAAGCTAGGCTTGTTCTCCCAAAAATGGCCACCAAGGTCCTGTAAAACAAAAGGGTACACCCTCCAACGATCTCAAGTAAAAGATATCATGACAAGTGTAAACCACATCTAATAAGAAAGGCACCTAAACATGTGCATCAAAACTACCTCATCAAATTAAACAAGTGCTGAAAAACCCTATACAATTGACCAAGTTTAAGTATGGGAGGGGTGTCATAAAAGTCCTATTAGGTAGACCAAAGCCCTCAAGTAGGGGATGCTCCCAAGGATGGCCTTTCAAAGTTATGTAGTGAATGATGAGGTGGAAGGGGTTTAGACTTCATAGGTTGATTTGTTTCATGACATACAAGGGCTCATATTATCTCATGTATGTGTGCCTTTGTAGAGGGTGTGTGGCAGCTTCATTTTTGATGCACCTTTTCCAAGCCCATCTTCTTTCCAGTCTTTCTTTCTTTCATGTTTTAAGGAACAAGTTGAAGGCCACTTTCCTAGTTTGGTGTCCAGATAATGACATAGTCATTCACAAATACCTCGTGGAAATGAGAGGGTTGGCTCATGATGAGACCTCCTTTCTCTCAATCATGTAACTGAGAGCCACTACCCTATCTTGGTGACCAGATGATGGTAATGTCATACCGCTAAATACCCATGATCATGGTAAGCTAGATCATGGTGAGACCTCCCATCCTCCAACAAACCACTTAATAATTCATTATAATTTATTTTTGTAGGTCCCCCTTTTCTTACAGAGAAGCATTTCATGGTTTTCTCGAGGATCCCTGGGTGAAGCATATGGAAGGTCTATATCTAGGCTTTTATCTTTTTAGCCAACAACAATCCCTCTAGGCCTTCAGCCCCTTCTTGCCATGAAATGAGGTACATGCCCTTTTTGGGTCACTAAAGTCAAAGGGCCTAGAAGAAGACAATATGATGGGAGTGTAATGAGAGGAAAGTGGTAAGTATGTTCGGGAATGGTACGATAACCCCTTAAGGGACCCCTGATCACAAACATTTCCCAAAGGTTGTGTTGATTAAGGTTGGTTGTCATTGATGTCAACCCTTGAAGAAAGATCCATAGCAAAAAGGTTTGGGTAATGGAACCAATAGTGTTTGATGTAAATATGACTCATTATTTTTTTGTCATGGTTGATAAGAAGTAAATATGGATGAACTCCAAAGTGGTCCCCTTATGGTGAAAGCCCTCACGGGAAGACACTTTGTGGAGTAAGAGAACCCACGCTTAATTGTAGAATAATGAGATGAAGGAAAATGAATTTGTCAGGGAAAATATCCTATATGGATATTTCTTGTCATGTCATTTCTGGTGGTATGTGGAACGTCACATAA
>JASDQU010309135.1:33540-56595 GCA_032191745.1 Picea mariana
AATATCTTTCTGACCTGTCATGTGATTAGATGCACCACTATCTATGAGCCAAGTATCCTCTCTAGGTGTCACAGATCCTGAGAGGGTGGAAAACAAAACATAAACTTCAATCTCTTCTTTAGTTAATTTCTTGGGTGGCTCATCATTTTCAGCTACATGTGAATGATGTCTTTTGTTATTTATCCTCTTGTATTCTTCCCTTATGGTAGGACATTTCTTAGCAATGTGTCCCATCTTATCACAATGATAACATTGATAGGAGAAGAAATTGTTTCCCTTTCTTTGACCCTTATGATATTTCTAGAATCTCTTTGGAGAGTGAGATTCTTTATGAAAGTGGGTCTCCTTTTGAAAATGAGACTTTTTATTTCTACCCTTAGCATGAGAAGCTAGGGATTGATATTCATCTCTTAATATGATGGCTTCTCAGTTGGCCACTCTTTCTTCTTCTTGAACACATTCTTCCCATAAACTGTCAAATAAAAGTTTTTATTTTCTTGCACAAATATTTTGGATGAAGGCATCCCAAGGTCTTGTGAGACCATTAAGAGTTGTCATCGTGAGTTCATCTTCATCTAATTTGTCTCCAATTTCCTCTAATTGTTCCTTGAATTGAGAAACCTTAGAGAAATACTCTTGTATTGTTTCTCCTTTTTGCATCTTTGTATTCTTCAGTTGGGTTCTCAAGTTCATCTTCCGGTTGATGCTCTTTCCTTCATACATTCTAGTTAGCGGATCAAACATATTTTTTGGAGTATTCTTAGAAGACACTTTGAGGGATCAAGTGGTATTAAATAGAGTCTGGAATTATCCTTTTATCCTTAATCTTATCCTTCTTGTACTTCTCTTTGGATGCATCTTCTTCGGGTTTCGATACATTTTCTTTTATGAATTTTGCAAGGTGATTCTCTTTAAGAAAATTATGTACTTCTAGGCTTACATACATCTTGACCTGGAGCTAAGAAAATGACCAGAAAATGAAAATGCTCAAAAATTGAAACTGAGCTTACTAGGAGATGCGTTGGGATAAGGTGAGTTTGTTGGAGCTGACTGTTTCATAAAATTCCAAGTTTTATCCCTTGAAACATGACCTACACAATTCTGAACTGGTACTTCTGGTACTGGTTCTGGTTTTGTGGTTTTCTGGTACCACTCAAAACTAGGATTTGAATTTCCAAAGAATCTGGCCATTAAAAAAGTTCGCTCAAGCTGCCAAAAAATGCGCTAGGGTAGGGCACACTTCCCAAGATAGTTTTTGCTCAAAAAATCCTCTTCAGTAAAAATCCCTAGTTTTCTTGTATGACAACAATGACGTTTTTAGATACCTAGTGAAAGATGATCTATTCAGTCAAGCTCTGATACCATGTTAAGTTTTTACTGTTGTTATTAGGTTATTTCTAAATTACATGAGCATTCAATGCATTTCCAAAACAATAGCATAAAGAGGATCATTGAAAGAAACACAATCACAAGGTACGCAAAATTTTATCCTGGGAAACCCTCATGGGAGAGAAAACCCAGAAAAAATTTCTCAATAATAGATTGCCAATACAATTCCAAGACTAAGACCAAAACACCAAAGATAAACTAAGACTGAGCATGCCTCCTTCCTTCTGGAATTGCAACTACCTTCAAGATATGCACACTAGATGAGTGAGTGTGAGAGTGTTTAAGTGAGGCACCATACTCACATATAAATACTAGTTAAGGATGCGCTAGGGTTATGTCTCTTCACATGGTAGTGCCAACTTCTTCTAGAAGTGGTTAAAACCACTTTATAAACACTAGGGGCCGACTTTACAAATACCACCATATAAATATGGTTTGACCAATCCACAAAGTGGGATTTGATATTATACAAGACTCGACATGATCAATAGGCAAAAGGGAATTTGATCTATAAGATAACAACTCAAATATAATTAGAATATTCTTCGAAGTTACAATATTTCAACAAGGTTGAGCTCAGAGTCAAAAGTACAAATACACAATAAAAATTCAAGTCCTCAATGGGTAGATGACATTCCTGAAACAAAGAGATAATCCTTTAAAATATCCATGATATACTAGGGTCCCCACATTTTATGGATTTTTACCTAGCTTCATCACAACAAATCTAATAATGTTTGTATCTTTACCACCAATGCTTTAATTTCCTCTCTATCTGAGAGAGGTGGACCACTCATATATGTTCTGTTGGATATTTGGCCTTGCAACCATAGACTGTCTTCTAACAAAAACAACCTAATTTTAGAGCATTGCAGTGGGGACTTAATTATTGGAATGTTTGTTTTGGAACCCTCCCCCATGTGTTGCAGATTTGGATTTGTAACCATAGACTATCTACTATCAGAAACAACCTATTTTTGGGGAATTGCAGGGGGGGACTCAATTATTGGAATGCTTGGTCTAGGACCATCCCCCATGCTAGATTGGTTTGGCTCCCTATTTCTCCTAAGCTCCCAAGGTCGTGGAGGAGGTTCTCTACTAGCAAATCCCTAGTGATCAAAGATCTCAATCAAATGATTCAACTCAATTTGAACCTTGATTTCCTGTGCACATATCTAAAGAAATCAAGAGTGAATTACACATTTTTGAAAATAATTTGAAATTTTATTGCAGGGGGACTTAATTATTAGAATTCTTGGTCTGCGACCCTCCCCCACTTGTTGCAGATTAGGCCTTAACCATAGACTATCTACTATTGGAAACAACCAATTTTTTGGGCATTGTAGGGGGGTTAATTATTGGAATGCGTGGTCTTGGACCATCCCTCATGTTAGGTTAGTTTGTCTCCATGCTTCTTTTAGGCTCTTGATGCCATGGAGGAAGTTCTCTGCTAGGAGATTCATAGTGCTCCAAAATAACAATTAAATGATTCAACTCAATTTGAACTTTGGTTTCTTGTGCATGTATCTGAAGAAATAAAGAGTGAATTACACATTTTTGAAAATAAATTTGAAATTTAATTGGGGGAAATCCCATGGAAAACCACAATATTATGACACTTCCAAATGCAATAAAGAATCTCCACTTACAACAATTGCGAGCTAGTGTGAAAGGTAACATACCATGGTTTGGTGTATCCTAATAGTGATCCTAGCCATCTTAAGTGGGAGTAAAGGGGGGATAAATGTTGAGCCATCTCCTTTTGACAAATGGAACGATGGGGGGGAAACTTCCCCCATTTTATACACAACCTAATATTCACAATGTTTTATATGTTAGAGTTGAGTCTACGTGGCTTTCCTTGTCTTGTTCTACTTGTTGGCATGTGCATGGGGGTATCCAATCTTACAATGGTATGTTCCCTTCATAGAACATTGGCTTGTATTGGCTTGTCTCACTGCATTCAAAAATACATTTGTGGAATTCCCAGACCTATATAATCTCATATTTGATATGGATCTCGACATTGGGAAGATCAAGGTTGCATACCTGAGTTCCAATATTTGATACATTGTCCATTTGTGTTGAATTGACAAGAGATATGCATCCTTGCACTCAACAACCTACATGTACATAGCATGTCAATGTTTATACGGGTCTGGCTCAACATCCTACACATACCTACCATGCCGATGTTTAGATAGGTTTGCACTAGCGTCCATATTCATTACATTGTCAACCAACACACATAGAGTTGACAAATCACCTCCACCCTCATCTAGGATGTAAAATGGACCTTTATTCTCTCGGTTCCTTCAATGCAACAATTGGTTAATTTTATCGTACACTTCTAAAAAACTGGGGAAGAAAAGAACATTGACAATTTCGGTACCAGAAACCATTCATATTTCCAATGTATGTACTAGTTGTGTGGGATTTCCATATGTTTTAAATGATATTTCTTCATATTTTTCTTAGATGATAGTTGCATGACTAATTGAATTAGCCATTATTTTTAAGTGTATTTGAAATCTCAAATATTCTTGTCTATTTTGTTTTTAAAGCTTATTTGCCATTTACCTCTATTGTGTCTATTGGATGTGGTAGATGATGCAACCCATGGAGGTAATGATGAACTCATAGAGATTCCATAGGTGGAGCTATCGATACATCATCTAATCCTGAAGGTATCACTATATGCAATTATAGATTTGGTATGAATCCTTTTTATTAAGGGAATTTTATTGACTGTAGTTTCTTTATTAGTAAATGTGACATTATGTAGAGTCTTCATTAGTATTAGCATGAGGTGTTCTTTTAGAAGAGAATGGTATTTCTGTTGATTAAAAAAATTACCCACATATAACATTAAAAATATCTCTAACTCTAATAGAGACGGGGGATGATCACACCTTGGATAATATTGGGGGACAACTTCACAGTTAATTTCTTAAACCACCAATCTGCAATGAACAAGAGTAACCAAACACATAGTACACTAATGAGAAATAGAAAAACAAAAATGAGGGGCTGAGCTCAAAGTTAAAAGTAAAACAACACAATACAAATTCAAGTCCTCAATGGGTCAAAACATTTTTCAAAACGTTTGTCATCCCTAAGGGGGGCCAATGTCCTCTTCAACCTAAGTTTTATATAATATAAGTTTTAGAAGTATGAGGATGCCCTTTTATGTTACAATACGACCCTCAATATTGCATGTGATTTGTAGGATGGAGATGCCTTGGTGCAACATATTAAACTCAACATCCAAACCAATGAAGAAGATAAGAAGATTATGAATGATTTGGTTCAATAAGAGAAGGATATGCAACATCTTTCTCATAGCATGAATTGTATGATAGGCATGTAGGATGCCGTATCTTCCTACAAGATGTCATCCTAAAGGCCTATAGGATGCCATCTATTCCCACATGCCAACATTGATTAATGTCTACTTTTCTTCTCTTAAGTGTATTTATGGGTTCTATTATCATTTCATTTTACATGTATTAAAATCTTGAAGTTGCCAAAAGAATCTTGAATCTTAGTGATGCATTGCTCAAGATAGGTGGTGGCATCATATGGGAAAATATGGCATCGTATAGGCCTATAGGATGCCATCTCCTCCCACAAGATGCGACCACATATATTGAGCAATGCATCACTAAGCTTCCCCTTGTCCACTATCTCTTTCATAATATTATTATTTCTTTTGGCAAATTCAAGATTCTAAGACATGTAAAATGAAATGATATTAGAACCCATAACTACACTTAAGAGAAGAAAAGTAGACATTAACTGATGTTTTCATCAAAGCACATAAATAAGTGCATTGTGCATCCTATTAAGTCTCATAAGTGTATTGTTAAAACATTGAATTATATAATAAATAATCATAACTTGGACCATAATTCAATGATAATTGCAAGCTCAATCAGTCCCTTTAGAGATTTGTATTGTTGAAGCTAGAGCTAATACTTGCTTTTTGTTGTAGTTCCTATCATAGAATTCATGCTACAAGCAAGATCTTTCATAGGCTCCTCTTATTAAACCAAACCATTCATGATCTTATCTTCTTCAATTGTCTAGATATATTGCACCAGGGCATGTTCATCCTCCAAATCACATGCAATCTTAAGGGCCCTATTGTAACATAAAAGGGCATCCTCATACTTATAAAACTTATAATATATCAAACTTAGGTTTATGAGGCCATTGGCCCCCCTTGAGGATGAGGAATGTTTTGAAAAATTTCAATGTAATATTTACATGCTCCTTTGACCTTTTCCAAACCACATGATGCATTAAAAAAGGCCCATATTATTTTATGTATCCACAAAATCCTTAAAAAGGATGATGAATTTCTACTAGGAGTGTTCTCCTTTAGAATTAAGATAAATGCATCGATATGTTTAAATAATTATTATCATTTTCTAAGGTAGAATAATCACCCTCATCTCTCTCATAAATATCAAAAAATGTTTAACCAAGTCATGTACTGGATCAATTTTGCTCCACCAAGTCATCGACCTCTTGCACGAATTGTGGATATCTTTATACCAACTGAATAAAATTTAATTCTAGTATTATTATTCTCAATTTGTTTTTTGTCCATCAATTTTTCCATTAACCTCAAATTTGATTCCAACAAAAGAGGCCCTATACACCAGGTAGGTCCCAAAGTATTTTAAAAACGAATACAAACATGATTTTGAATGAAAATGGTTTTCATTACCTAGTAAATGAGGGTATCTTTAAATATTTTGAGTTGCAAGTACATTTCATCGATGGAATTGCAAGTGCGAATGAGTTACTTTTGAGGAAAATGCTTGAGGGAAAGACCAGAGTCGATTTGAAACCATTGTGTATATGTAATCATGAAGATTGTGTTTATGCCTGGGAAACAAGACAAATGGTTCCTTTATGTCTTCCTTTGTGGAAGATTGTGTTTACATCTTTGCCCACATGCGTGTGGGTAGAGATGGCATCCTACGGTTTTAGGATGGCATCTTTGCCCATAGGCCTATGGGAAAAGATGGCATCCTACAAAACTGTAGGATGCCATCTCTTCCTATAGAATGCATCTATAATTTTTCTCATTGAAATTTGTGTCAAATCACCTATTAATATCCTGTCTAAATTTAGGCCAATCTTATCTAGAATTGACAAATAAGCTAGTCATAGAGTAGTTCTAAAATTATAACCTAGCTCATGTTGGACCTTATTGTAGGTGATCCTTAGTTTACAAAACATTATTGGTCCCAAATATGTATAAATATAAAATCTTTGTGATACCATTAAGATTTTGTTGTTCCATCATCATGGGGAGTTCCATCTTTTGAAAATAAAGAAAAGACTGGAAAACTATGCTTTCAGATAATATAATCAATATTAGTGTTACGTAGACTACTCTGTTTATTATGGATAAGTCTCCTTTTCCCTGAACACATTCTCAATACACAACTTGTTAAGGGGGTTAGCATATAAATGCAATAACCAAAACTCTATGGAGACAACAATGATCAACCATATTAGAAGTTAAACTAGCATAGCCGCAAAGTGGTTGGTGAATGTCGAAAGTTATCTGGATGGATAGCACTCTGGTGAATTGAAACGCACAGATAGCTGAAACGCACATAGAGCTGAGGAAATCCAAAAGTTAATCTTAAATGTGGTAATTCCAAAGGTTAATCAGTTAAACGTGGCAATCATATAGTGGTACAGTAATTTCTTAATATGATTAGGTAAATGTTAAAAAGTAAACAGGTTAACTAATGCATTCAAAAATACAAGGAAGTTATGAAGAGTAAATCACATTCATTGATTTGGGAGGACGACTAAGAATATTTCAGCATTTTCAATTGGTAGCCATCAGATTAGAATTTTAGATTAAAAGGTGATCAATTGTGCCCATCTCCAATAGGTATACGCCTTTCAGCATAATTAGTATGGAGAATGATGTTCATGTGTCATGACTTCGCAAAAGTATGTTGAAGCAAATTTCCTTCATGGTTGAGGTGTATTTTGAACATTTGAGTGGACTAAATCAACAATGTTGTCCTCACATTGTTTTCTATTAGATGATTTTTCTGGTCCCTAATTTCTTTACTCAAATTAAGAGAGGTGCCAATAAGGACATATTTGTGTGTTAACTGTTTTATAATATAGATATCTCCATTGAAGATGGTAGCAAATTCAATTTTTTCTATTCAAAAGAACAAATCTAATAGGTTCTAAGCACCTTGCTAAAGATTTTAAGAACTCAAAAATCATGTGCCCTCATTCCAATTTACTAGTGATGTACCCTTCAAATTTCCTTCATCTTTTTTAATGTCAGGTTGCTCTTATGATTGGAATAAGAGGTGGCATTCACCACTTATTACACATGTATTAAAATGCAATCTCTATTCCATGGTAATGAATATTTCCTAGATCAACTATTACAGTTTTTAAGCTTTCTAGGAAGAAATTCCTTTAGTGTGTTGGTCATAATTAGGCCATTTGGTAAGTAGATTTTAGTTTTCCCAATATAATTAAAATTGTTACATGGCATACATTTTTCTTGTAGTTTTACTATTTTAAAGAAATGTTTACCTTATGTAGAGGGAATTCTAGCAGCCATTATCTGGTATATATTTTAGTTTCTATTATTTGGATTTTGGAATGTATGTCTACTACAATTTGGCATGTTCTTTTCTATGACATATTTAGTTATGTCGGATTAGTTCAATCCTATCTAGAACATGGATGTTAGTTCTCACCATTCATCTCAACCTTCTATTTTCTATTTTAAACAAATTACCATTACTGTCTGAACAAACTCCTACTGAAATATTGAAATTCACAAAGAAGATCACAATAGAAATCCATCTATATTTAGTAAACTTCACATCTTCAACCAACAACATAATATTTTATTTTAGAAGTTAAATGAGTACAGAGAATGATGTTTGTGTGAGTTATGAGAAGTTAAAATAAGGCTGAAGCAACTTTCCTTCATGGTGGAGGTGTATTTTGAACATGAAATTCACAAAGAAGACCACAATAAAAATCCATCTATATTCAACAGTGTTCCATGGGGATGCGTCCCCCAGGGTGGGGTGTATGCCCCCCACGTTTCCCACGCATCGGGGACGGGGGTGCTCCTGGGGAAACATTTCCCCACGTCCCCCTTTTGGGGAAACTCGGGGAGACGCAGGGAGGTGCGTTTCCCCAGTGTGGGGGGCATGTTTCCCCAAAAGGGGTGCTTTTGGGCGTCCCCCCTCGAAAAGGGGTGCTTCTGGATGCACAATATTTTACTATATCTATTTCATTTATGATTTATGAATCAATGTATTTCATTACTGAATCTGAAATCATAATCCGAATCATGTTTATTATTTATATCATTTACAAATTTGAATTTAGTACTGGTTTACTGTTTCCTATTTACTATTTACTATTTAGCATGCACAATGATGAATTTAATAATTTACATGGGCTGAATTGTTATTGTTGGGATTTTATCATTAATATTTATATTTTTTTTATAATTTTAGAGCCGGGGACCCCTATGCTAGGGACCCTGACGTCCCCCCATCCCCATGAATTTCCCCAAAATTTGGGAGTGCTCCCACACGTCCCCCTGTGCATCTCCCCCCTCCCGCGCACCCCCGTCCCAAAGTCTTGGTGGAACATAGATATTCAGTAAACTTCACATCTTCAACCAACAACATAATCTTTTATTTTAGAAGTTAAATGACTAAAGAGAATGATGTTCGTGTGAAGTATGAGAAGTTAAAATAATGCTGAAGCAACTTTCCTTCATGGTGGAGGTGTATTTTGAACAATTGGGTGAAGTAAATCAACAATGTTGTCCTCATATTGTTTTTCTATCAGATAATTTTTCTGGTCCATAATCTCTTTACTCATATTGACAGAGGTAACAACAATGACATATTTGTGTGTTAACTGTTTTTTAATACATATATCTCCCCTGAAGATGGTAGAACATTCAATTTTTGACTTTCTCGAGAACAAATCTAATAGGTTCTAAGCACCTTGCTGAAATTTTTAAGAACTCAAAAATCAAGTACCCTCATTCCAACTTATGAGTGATGTACCCTTCAAATTTTCTGTACATTTTTAATGTAAATTTTCTCCGACGAATGGAATAAGAGGTGGCATTCACGACTTATTACATATGTATTCAAATGCAGTCTCTACTCTATGGTAAAGAATATTTCCTGGATTAACTAATACAATTTTTAAGCTTTCCAGGAACAAATTCCTTTAGTGCGCTGGTCATAATTAGGCCACTAGTATTCAGATTTCAGTTTTCCTGCTATAAATTACAATTGTTACCTAGCATACATTATTGTTGTAGATTGACTATTTTAAAGAAATTTTTACCTTCTGTAGAGGGCATTCTAGCAGTCATTATCTGGTATAGATTTTAGTTGCCATTATTTGGATTCTGGAATGTACGTCTGCTATAGTTTGGCATGTTCTTGTCTATGATAGATTTAGTTGTCAAATTAGTTCCATCTCTCTATAGGACATGGATTTTAGTTCTCACCATTCATCAAAACCTTCTATTTTCTATTTCAAACAAATTACCATTACCACCTAAACAAACTCCTATTGGAATATTGAAATTCTCAAAGAAGACCACAATAGAAATCCATCTGTATTTAGTAAAATTCACATCTTCAGCCAAAAATATAATCTTTCATTTTAGAAATTAAATTAGTAGAGAAAATGTTGTGCATGTGCCATGGCTTTGCAAAAGTACGCTGAAGCAAATTTCCTTCATGGTGGAGGTGTATTTTGAACATTTGGGTGAAGTAAATCAACAATGTTGTCCTCATATTATTTTTCTATTAGATAGTTTTTTTGGTCCATAATCTCTTTACTCATATTGAGAGAGGGAACCTCAGTGCCATATTTGTGTGTTAACTATTTTGTAATATAGATATCCTCCTAAAGATATATGTGTGTTAATTTTTTTGTAATACAGATACCACACTATTGAACTAACAGTCTTGTGGTGTAATTGGAAACACGCTTCCTTTTAGAGGAGAAGGGGGTTCAAATCCCTCCTAGAGTTTTATTTTTGGAAGTACATGATGGAGAAATTGCTTGGGATGTGAAATGGCAACCACTAACTATGAATGACATTTGAAACAAACAACATTTGGGATTTCTAGTTGTCTTACTGTCATGGAGTTGCTCTTGATTTAAATAGTTGGTCTTTGATACAACAAACCAAAAAGTACCACTTCTATTTTACAAAATTCTTGTAGTCCTAGAGTAAGATTAGGTAGGCCTGTAGCAAGTGAATAAGTGGATATGATATTCAAAATGTTGATTACTAAATTTACTTGAACAAATATGTCTTTTTTTTAGATGAACATGACTTTGAACACATAAAGGGAATCCTGGACTCAAAAACAAGTCCGATTATTAAATATCTTATGTCATTCTTGTCTCCAATTCTGGATAGATTGCTCCAGTTTGAAGTAGAGATGAAAGAAAGATGATTTTATAGTTTTTTGTTTAGAGTTGTTCATGGTAATTGATGTTGGGATAACCCTGTTGAGATTTTGTAGCATTACCTGTTTGCGTTTGGATATTTTCTAGTATTTATTAATTTTTTAGATATGAACATTTGAGGAGTTCACAATTGTTGAACTATAACTTTATTTTTTTAAATTTATATAGAATATTTTATATTTTATATTATATCAAGAAGCATGGGAATAATGTCGACATCGAGAGGAAATTCTTTGTCATGAGGGGTTTCCTCTTGTCCATCAACATCAGACTCAGGATTAACCTGAATATGCCCCCCATCCCTTGTTGCGCTGCTTAGTTTCTGTTGGTCATTCTAGTTTGGAAATGACCAAAGCTACAGTTGGGAACTTATCAAAGTGATAACCATTGTAAACATTGTGTGGGGGAAAATAATAGTGTGCCCAAATGAAAGAACACACTCTTCACATGAAAATGTGTATTCTAATGATAGATATGTAGTTGTAACAATTTTTCCTTGATTTGAATCTATATTGAATAGAACTCTGATTGGAGTTGTGCACAAGCTATGGAACTTGGCATAGAATCACTACTCAAAAGGCTCATAGAAACAACACTTGATGAGTGAAATCTATATTAAGATATGGGAAACAATATGATTTCAGTATCATTTGAGACCTCCATGGAGTTATCATTGTAGAATCTTGGAAAATCCAAACAGTTGGTATCTTTGCATGTCATTCGGATTTCATTTTCAGACTTCATGTTTCTTTTCTTCACCTCAAGCAACAACAACATTTAAAGATTGAGTTTATAATGTTTATAGTAAAGACCAAAATGTAATTTATAATATTAATGTTAGAATGAATACATTGTATAGAATCCAAATGAATATGAGAGTTTTTGACCCATATGCATTTGGATGAGCAGTAGTACTCAATGCTACAACCATTAATACTTCCCTAAACAGTCTCTTAAAGATAAGTTACAACCATTGTTATTCTTCCAAAACACATGCCTAATGGTACAACTACATTTAATTTCCATGATGGTTCGATAATTCTACAGTCGCCATTAGTTTCCAGAATAGTCACACAAAAGAAAGCTACATCCTCTAGAAGGTTCCCAACATATTAAGAATAGACTTTGTTGAATTCAGTACATTCTTAATGCTATTATATTAATAATAAACACATAGGTACCCAATGTTAGAACCATCAACTCCATTCATTAAAAAGTAAAATAAGGGTCTTATATTGAGGATTGATTACAACCACAACTCTTGATAACAACATAATTGCTCTCGTCGAATTTAAGTGACCAACAATAATCTGAACCACGATGTTGATGCAAAAGAAGAGATAAATTTGGGAATATCAAAACCTTCTCCTATCTTTCCTACATGGTTATTATCTTCCCAGTTACCTTCTACTTCATTTAGTAAGATTTCTAACTTATCATCGTAGTTCTTTTTCATGCATTATATTTCATCTTCTTCACATTCCTTGACATTATCCAAATACTTTTTGCCCTATTCTATCTCTGTCATCTTTTAACATGTTGTCACCTTGCTCTACTATGAAATACGAAATAGAAAGTGTGCTAGGCATTTAAAAAAGAATCTGATAGCTAAAATGCATACCTTAAAGGGAAATTAACCATAACATATACACAAAATAGAAAATAAATGTCTTCATAGATTTATTGAATTAGAGTAGAGAAGGCCAAAATTATGACTACCATGAGTTCTTTGTGAGATAAGAATACACCAATTATGATAAAAATGATATTTCCACAAAGGAATGTTCTTTACATCTCCAAATAAGGTGCCCTGGTCCTCATTCCTAATCCATAACATTGACATGTAGGATCCCATTAGTGTGTATCCCAAGGGAAGTGTATAAACATGTGAGGTTGATGGTTTTTGTCCAAATAATGAAATCTGAATGTTTTCCCCACTCGCCATTTGCCGGGAGGTTGTGATTGCTGATTGGAATCTGAGGTTGGTTGAAATTGATCAAGAAAAGTTAGCCATGTCTAGAAAACAACTTCCTTGATATTGTTGTTTACTATCCACGAAGAAAGTGAGAAAACCTACACATTACATGAAAAGTTGCATTTTATCATTGCACATTACACAAAGTGATGTCAAACTAGGATAAGATAATTGTACATAAATAAAACATGTTAGAAATAAAGTGAATGATGCGTGCAAATTTGAAAGAAATATAGTTTTCTAATGCATATAAAATCTTCTTAATTTGAGTCTAGAGAATATATAGATAACATTAACTCAATTATTGTCATTTAACACAAGATCCTACTAGGGTTATATGCCAACAAACACACATGGGTGACATATACACCTTCTATTTTTTCTTGAGATCGTGGATGGATCACCATACTTCATCATGATGCATGGGATACTACACGTTGGTTCAATAGTTTGTATGATGGCTATTGAACCTATTAGGGCCTACTTATTGTGATTTTCATCAAATTGATTGTGCGCATAATATATTTACAGGTAGCTTATTGTATCTATGGGGATATGGATATTTTGATGGTGCAAGGGCATTCTCTACAGCATTGTATGGACTAATTGTAGTAGTTGTTGTCCCATCAAACCAATAGTAAAGGTAGGATAAAACAACACTTTCTTTGTATCTTATAAGGGAAAAACCACATTTTTTCAGATTTGGGTCATGCACTCAAATATAGAAGGGTGAAGTCATATCAATAGTCTAAAGGATATACAAAGAGGCCTTGGAACCTTTCACTGGAAAATAACTTGTATAGGGCCCACCTCCCATGCCCTAGCCTAGTAGGAAAATTTGCACGAACTATAACACCATTGTGAAAATACCATTGTTCTTGCTGCAGGTCTTACATAGAATCAATCCATGGGAAAAAGTGGTGATATTTGACAAGCCTAAAGCCTAAAAGGGCTGATCTAAAAACCATGAAAATAGACACAACAGTGTTTGGTTTATCACCTAATGAGATTTTGGATAACATATTCATTTGGAATTAATGGAGGTTTGTTTTTGGTTATAACCTTGAGTACACTCAACTTTCCATCAAATCTCCAAGTAATTGAATATCTTAAATATTTGGGAATCCAAAAGAAACTAGTGTTGGTACAGTACTACAGTAATTCTAGATGATGAGTTAGTAGAACACTCAAGAAAATATGGAAGAAATTGGTGTAGCAATTGATAAAAGAGTTTCCCATCTATTTTGAAAAAGAGAATAAGAGCTTAAAAAGGGTGTCAATATAGGAGAACAACAAAACAAGAAACACTAACCACCTTTAATGTTCTTGAGCTTCCATTACTATTTTTCTCACTCATTTGAAAGGCTTTAATTTCCCTTTTCTCCACTTCTTTTAGGATGTTTGTCCCATAACATGGATCCAAAAGGAAAGCATAATGTAAGAAAAACAAAATAGTACAATGTCAATAAAATAGAAAAGTAAAAACTGCAAGACATTGATTTCCTTCAAGCCTTAGAAGATTTCAAACATGGATTGCAAAGTAGCCCAATTAAGAACTAGAAAATAAAAATGAATAATTTACAATTTACAATTTTTTGACACAATACAAAATTAAAGAAACACATGTAATTAAAAAGTTACAGTCCAACACCTTACCACAAAATCCAGAATCAAGAACTTAAAGAAAGAGACAAGCGGCTACTGAGAAAAAGTACATATCTAGTAAATTAGTAATATTTCTAGACAGATAAAAGTAAGAAAAAAATATTTTATTAATGGCCATAGGTTATAAGACAGAGGTTAATAGGGCCAGTGGTTACATAGATATTAATTACAAAAGATTACAAAAGAGAGGTTAATAGGGCCACTGGTTACATAGATATAAATTATGACTAGGGGAGACCATTTATGACCTCCAAAATATTAAAAAAGAGATATCAATAGGGCCAGTGGTTACTTAGATATCAATTATGGCTAAGAGGGGCCAATTAGGATCTCCAAAAGAACAAGTACATTAGGAGGGATGCAAACAAAAAACATATCTTCGTAAATCAAGTAATACAGATCTATTAAAGAAAAAAATATGATCACAAAGTAGGAATAATCAGTTCACAATACAAGTATATACAATTTGACAACCTTGCAAAGAACATTTAGTAAATAGAAAGAAATCCACCAACGAATTAACATACTAAAAAGCAGCCTTGATACCAAGACAAGAACATTTATTTTCTACAAGAAAAGAGAGGAATTTATGCATCATAAGAAGGGTTATGGGTGTGTGTGAAGGATAACATACAACAAGAAGGTAGGTTGTCCTACATGAATGCTAAGAAGGCCTTTATGCAATTAATTCAACCCACCCCTTTTACAAGTTTACAATACTAGGGATGACCTTCACTAAGCTGTATAGTGAGCATTATTTATAACTATTGAGCTGCCCTCATTTCCATCACTTCTACCAAATCCACACATATAATTGGTGCATGATTCCCTTAATTATATCACCTATTTTATGTATATTGAATGGAATTTCTAATTGCACTAACAAAGAAATAAAGGAAATGTATTCATGTCAACAAATGACCAGAATATGAGAATGCTTTTTGTAAACCCATCTTGAGGGGTTTATTGGACCATTGGGACCAATTGATTACTCTTCCACTTATGATTAACCACTTTAGTGGTTCTTGTGGTATTTCCCTTTGGGGTCTTATGGATAAACCCTAAACGTATTTATTGGTGAGGCTCTAAGCTCATTCAATATGTAGAATATGCATTTTGCACACACAATGCATTGTTCTCTTTGGGTTCTTCTTATGAATATATGCTTCATTGTTTAAAGGTGTTTATGAAAAATGTTATTCTACTCAATTACTACTATGGGATCCTCTAGAAACCCTAGCATAATATTAGAGACGCATTCCCTGCGGAGTAAAACCTTGTCCTGTGGTTTCAACATGATTTGAATTTGTGGTATGGGTATGATAGAATAAATGTTGCAAGCTTGGATAGACGAGAAGATTTGTGGTTGGCACGGTGTTGGAGCCAAGTTCCATGAGGAGTGGAACCATGACCTATGGTTTCAACCTATGAAACATGATTCATTGAAAACCCCCCTCGTGTCTCGAATCCGACGTGGAGACACGGATTCAACCTAATTCGTGTCCGACACGAATTAGGATGGTGTCTCGATTTCCTGACACATGTCATGGAAAAAGGAGGCCCGCCCCCTCTAAAAAGCGTATTTCTCATTCATTTTCTCATTGTTTTCTCAATAGGTCACGGTGTGGGTGATTTTGGTGAGCAAGGAAGAGGTTTTTGTGCAGGTTTGAGAGCATTGCAAGTGTTTCCAAGTGGATTTGAGGACCAAACTACAGGCTTTTTTCTACAACAGTGATATTTCTTCCTCCTCTAACAAAACTAATGGCTCAATCATCAAAGACAACAGAAAAAGGGCAAAGGAAAGGGAAGAATCCCAATGTTGGTGTTGCTCCTCCTCCAACAAATTCAATACCCTCTTTTAGTGTCCCATCTTCTGCAAGTGGAGTTGGAAGTGAAGCTTCAAATGATGGAAAAATCAGCAGGGCAACAAAACAACAAAGTCAATACAACAAATATCCATTGTGGAAGTATGTTACAAAGAAACAAGGAGATGGGGCCAAGGAAAAAGGGGGTGGGAATGATTTTGTGGACATGTGGATTTTGCCATACTGATTTTACAAGCACTTATTACCGAGTTAAAGGCCATTTGTTGGGGCTTCGTTGTGGACTTGGAGCATGTAAATCAGTGAGTGCATCCAAAAAAAGAGGAATGGAAAAAGAGGATGCTATTGGCTTGGGAAAGGTGGCAGCAACATCCAAGAAAATCCAAAATGATGATCCTCTTCCATTCTTGAAGAAGCCATCTAGCAATTTTAAATTTGGGAGTGGGAGTGCAACTCAAGTTACTCAACAAGCAAGAAAGAGGGGGGCAGTTGGTCCAATGGACAAGATATTTCAGTGAGAGAAGCGAGAAGAGGTTGATCTTACCATTGGCATGATTGTGGAATCTAAATATACACAAATATTTTGGACACCTTGCATTGTTCATTCTTTGAATTTATCACTTAAATCTATTGCTATGGAAGTGACATGGATGGGAAGTCTTATTGAGGATGCACACCATATCCACAGTTTTGTACAAAACCATACCAATGCCCTCACAATCTACAAAGCATACACACATCTATCATTGTCGAAGATTGCAGATACTTGGTTTGCCTCCTCATTCATCATGCTTAAGAGGTTGAGGGAGGTCAAGAGTGCTCTTGGGTCCATGGTTATTTTAGAGTATTGGTCTTTTTGGAGAAAGACAGATCAAGCTTCTTCAAAAAGGGTCAAGGATACAGTGTTAGATGATGGTTGGTGGGAGAGGGTAGATCTTACCCTTAAGATCATGGACCCTATCATCTCTTTGTTGCAGTTTGTAGACACAGATAAGCCCATCCTAGGAGAGGTTTATGAGGGGTGGGATTCCATGATTGAGTCTATGAAGACCGTTGTTTTAGAGCATGAGTGCCATGAGTATGGGACAGCAGGAGACACCTTATTCAGCACCATATAGGATATTCTTATTAGCAGGTTGGAGAAGAATTGTACACCTTTGCATTTCTTGGCTCACTCATTGAATCCCAAGTACTATACTAATGAATGGCTCAATTGTGGGCCTTCACACAGATTCCCTCCTCACATGGATGGTGAGATTTCACAGGGGAGGAAGGATGCATTTAGACAGCCATTTCAGGATAGAGCATACCTTGATGAGGTGGAGGAGGGCTTCATAGAGTTTTCCACTGGCACTGGGAGATTTGGAGGCTATGATGTGCTCAGAGACAGGAGGGCTAAGAAGCCCTATGCTTGGTGGGTAACTCATGGGGAAACATGCCCTCTTATACAACAATTAGCTATGAGGCTCCTCTCTCATGTTACTTCATCCTCTTGCTGCGAAAGGAATTGGAGCACATATGGGAATTTGTACAGTTTGAAGAAGAGTAGGCTTGATCAGTCCAGGGCAAAGACAATGGTGTATGTGCACAACAATCTTCATCTTATTTATAAGCAGAGAGAAGAGTGGGTGAAGGGAAAGACAAAGATGTGGGATTTGTTTCCTGATGATATGGGTTTAGACAACAGTGTTGAGTTGGCATTAGCCAACTTCGATCTCAATGATCCAGTGCTAGAGCCAGTCACTTTTGATGATGGTGATCCTCTTGAGGGGTCATCCTCCATAGCAGCAGATGCACAAATTCCATTGGATATAGAGGAGGAGGAGGAGCAATATGAGGATGGAGAGGAGAGAAGTGGCGAGGACACTCATATTGATGATGATTATTTCATGGAAAACAAGTACTACTAAGTGTTTACAGCTCTTCCATATACCATCTATGGTGTCGGTTCTAGTATCTACCCTATGTCTATTTTGTATTTGCCATTGGCATTCTCACCTATAGTGTTAGTGACTCTGACTTGGTATTAGTATGAATCATGATCATTGTAATACATTTTGATTTTGATGACTTAATGAGAATGTTGCAGGTGCAACTAATGGTTCTAATTTCTTGTGTGTTCAAACTTCAGTCTTTATTATAATGTTTGACATTTTATTATCATTGATGTTACAATGTTGAATTAGGATTCAGAATGTATACACTATACAGTATAAATTATAATTTATAATGAATCTTGATTTAATCATTTATTTATCATTTATGTTACATCATACATGTTTAAATTTTTGTATCATGTAAATCTTCTAGTTTCTAACAAAATATGAATCTTTATGGCTAAATTTCATTTTTATATGTGTAATTAAAAAAAAAAAATCATGTATAATTTGTTTATATGTGTGTGTGTGTGTGTGTGTGTGTGTGTGTGTGTCCTGTTGTCGAGGTCAAAATTTCACATGTCAGACACTCGTATTTCCATGTCCTTCGTGTCCTGTTTTCGAGGTCAAAATTTCACGTGTCAGACACTCGTATTTCCATGTCCTCCGTGTCCCATGTCATCGTGTCAGGTGACTTAGGTTTCAACATGATTTTAATTTGTGGTATGGGTATGACAACATAAATGGTGCAAACTTGGATGGACGAGAAGGTTTGTGGTTGCATTAGTCTAGTGATGGTTATAAGTTGTATTTCATGTATGTGGAACCAAAGTTGCAGTAGATAAGGCGGTTTCTAGGATTAAAAAGATTAGCTGCTAATATTTGGGAAAATAGTTGCTAGGATTGAGTAGATTAGTTATCTCTCTCAAAAGCATAAATATGAAAATATGGGAGAAGTTGGAACACATATGGGAACACTTGAGAGAAACGAAGACCAAGAGAAGTAGAATGCATATGAGAGGAGAAAGTGAAGATTCATTGTAGCAAACAACATGAGGGAATTTGTACAAATGCAATGTCGTACAGTGGTACAACAATAGTTGTTGCCTTCTTTCTTCCGTAGAGCCATACTTTTATTTTAGCGGGTTATACTTCTTTGTTCTGTAATGTTTTTTTTGTCATACAACTGCTATGTTACAACATAGTGTGGAGGTACCTTGTGAGCTTTGATCATTGGAATGATAAGCTGATTTGAAGGGGAAAATCATTGTGCATGTGTGTTATTCATTTCTTACTTTCACTATTCATTTTCCAGCTATATGTGTGATTGTTGCATGTTCAGAAATATTCATTTATGTGATTAAATAAGTTCAGATCTGATTTATTTAATCAAGAGAAACATAGGACAACAATCATCTAGGGATTTTGGAAAATTCACATGTTTTCAGAGTCTATTTTGATTGAGATCATTGAGGGTTTACAAAAGTGGATCAATTGTAGAAAACAAGGACCAACAGTTAGAGGGTTTCATTATTGTGGCTTAAAGGACTAAGCACTCTTACAGGACAATTTTTTTTGTTTTATTTTTAGATTTGGCAGTTTGTGTAATAAATCTCAGAGATGGAATCAACAAGCCTCAAATTAGAGGATAGATTAGATGGTGTCTCCAACTATTTGTCCTAAAAAGCCAGGGTAACAATGTTATTGGAAGAAAACGATCTATGGGATATCATCGAAAAGCTAGTTACTCCACCTAAAAATCTGTAGCAGTTGGCACAGCATAAGAATAAGGAAGTGAAGGCCAAGCATGTGATCTTGGATGACATGAAGGATCATTTGATTCCTCACCTATCCAAGAAAAAAACAATGAAGGAGATGTTTGATGCCTTGGTTAACCTCTACCAAAGTGAGAACATTAACAAGAAGATGATATTGCGAAGCAAACTCAGATCCATAGAGACAACCATACCAAAAACCGTTCTAGTTACCTCATGAAGGTCACACAGATCCATGATCAACTTGCAATAGTTGGGGAGAATATTTGCAGATGTAGAGCTAGTGAACATGGCACTGAATGGATTCCTAGCTTCATGGGAACCATTTTTCAAGGGTATTTGTGCTCATGAGAACCTTCCTAAAATTGAGAATCTTTGATATGACTACATCCAAGAGGAGACTCAGTGGATTCCAAGGTTGACAAGAAGGGTGGTGATGAAAACCTATCCCTAATTGATCAAACCAAGAAGTGAAAAGGTAAAGGACCCAACAAAGGTAAGGGAAAGAGTGAGGAATCAACTTCACAACCAAGGAAGAAGGACTTGAATAAAATCAAGTGCTTCATATGTCATAAGCATGACCATTATGCATCACAATGTCTGGAGAAGAAGAAGGGTAAATGGAAGCAACAATAGAATCAAGTGACAACCTCAATTGAAACTCATATGAGCGATTTTGTCTCCAAGTTTGAGAAGGTTTTCTTGATGGTATCTTACCTTTCTATTAGTATGGTTCCGAGGAACGCTTGGTATGTGAACAATGCAACATCTAGGCATATGACATCAGCCTGAGAGTATTTTTCAAGTCTAATAGAGAAATACTCGAGAGTTTAGGTTGAACTTGATGATGATGCCAAGTACCTAGTAGTAGGAATTGGTACCATTTCATTATAGCTCCAGTTAGGTAACTCTTTATACTTTGATTTGTTCCAGGTCTCAGGAAATTTTTTATTTATGTTTTAGTTATGGAAGATAAGGTCTTTGCAGTAGAGTTCAAAAACTAGGAGGTCCTTATCAAATCAAAGGAGTCTAGCCCAAAATCAACTTAGGTGATCGGGGTTAGGTAAGGAAACTTGTATAGGTTACAGGGTGAACTTGTTCAAGACCTAGTTCATAAGAGAGACAATTTGTGTGGGTTATGGCACAAGAGGATGTGGCACTTGCATTACAGAGCATTGTCGATTCTGAGGGAGATAGTCATAGGTCTTCTAGAGTTCAATATTGAGTAGCAGGAACTATGCAAAAGGTGCACGCTTGGAAAGCATGTCAAAGTTGCTTTCCCAGGCAGCAAGCATAGGTCTAAGAGAATTCTAGAGCTAGTGCATTCAAATGTACATGGACCGATGTTAGTAGTGTCAATCATATGGAGCATGTAATATGTTTCCTTCATTTGACGACTTCAAGAAGAGTTTATTTGTGGGTTAAAATGAGACTTCAAAGGATTAAAGGGTTTATATTATGGAGCAGAGGAAGACAGTGATAAGCAAGGATGTAAAGTTTGAGAAGGACTTCACATCCAGGAAGTCACATAAGCCCATTCTAGTGACAGAGAACAAGAAGGAGGCTCCAAAAGTTGAGCTAGGGTCACCAAAGACACCAAAAATTTCTAGTTCAAGGCAACAACCTTCATGTTAGGAGGAGAAGGAATTACCCCCTTTCCAGTTCTGTCAGGAGACCTTGATGGTTCACATAGACATTGAGGGATGCCTAGGAGTATTTAGGGGCTCCTAGGAGCACACTTAGGGAGATTATACCTCTAAAGAAGATTCCAAACTACATTGCATTGATGAGTAGTGTTATCGCATAATCTGTACTTTCCCAAAGCCCAAGGAAAGTGAGGAAGATTGGCGTAACAATGGGATATCCTATCACTATCACCTCAATAGGAAATCCCCTCTTTTAGGGAAGGATGCAAGTCCAACCCAAGGGAGGCGTCCTCGGTGGCCTAAAGGGCCGTGGGTAGGCTAAGGTTATGTCAAGAAATACCCCCCCTCGCACTGGTCACCAAAGTCAACAAAGTCTACATCTGAGAAATTGAGGCAAAGAAGTGTAATTTGTGTAACTACCCGGAACAAGAACAACAAAGTATATATATGGAAATTTCATGTAAAAAAATGATAGTAAAGCCTCCAAAGACGATATACAATGGAATTATATGATGGCTGAAGAAAAATTACAGTTAGATGACAGTTTATAACAGCCAAAAGTAAATTGTAACAACCACAAGAATTAATGCTCATAATTGCTAGAAAAGACAATGAAAATTGAGCATATATCAAGTAGATTACTTGGCAATTGTCACAAGCAAGTTCTGAGTAAGTTAGCTATGAGTTATCTTATTGTATGTAGAATATTTTTTGCATTTAGATGGCTGTAGAAAACATTTATAACAGCAGCAATAAAGTTAGAAATCTAGGCTAAGTTAGTGCTAGACTTAGTTAGCATAGGCTTGAGAGAATAAGGTTTTAGTGTTTGATCAATCTTCCAACAAGAGAGAAGTGAGAATTAGTTCCTTTTAGAGTTTATGGAGTCAATTATATCAGCACAATAACTTGCAGAAATAACAATGAGTATACTTGTCTAAGAGATGAAAAGGTGGAAGCTTGAGGAGTAGCACCTTGAGTCCTCAAGTACCAAGACCTTAAGAGAAGGTTCAACTAGGGTGTAGGCACTTCTAGGCCCTAGTGATTTCTCCTATCCTTAGACTCTTGAAATATATTTAATGCAATAACAACTAGAAAAAGCTTCTAAAGTGCTAGCACTTTAGGGCTCTAAAAGTTTGTCTAGACAAGATCTTCTTAGGCAAGAGTAGCAAAACAAAGAGTAAGAAAGAAGCACCTTTTGTTTCTTACTCCTAGGGTTTTCAAGAAATAAAATTCATAATCTTAAATATGAACAAGTAAACATACCATAAATATTTATCATGAAATGAAAATTGCATATTAACTTACTTCACCAAGAATAATCAAGCATTAAAACCCTAGATTTGCTAAAATTCCACCAAAAAATGATCCAAG
>JASDQU010309135.1:56645-70814 GCA_032191745.1 Picea mariana
CCTAGGGTTTTCAAGAAATAAAATTCATAATCTTAAATATGAACAAGTAAACATACCATAAATATTTATCATGAAATGAAAATTGCATATTAACTTACTTCACCAAGAATAATCAAGCATTAAAACCCTAGATTTGCTAAAATTCCACCAAAAAATGATCCAAGATGCATCCAAACAGTCCTCCAAGCAAGTGTACCTCAAAATTTCAGCCAAGTACCCAAAAAAGGGCACCAACTTCAGTCCCCCTCTTGTGAGAGGTGAGTTATGATGAAAAAATGAATTCATACAGCCATATTTATATGGGAAATCCTAGCTTATTTACCCAACAGTTGTGTCTTTTCACAAAAAGAGCCTACATGTCAATTTGTTCTTAAAATTCAAAAATTAAATCAATTTTCACAAAACAACCCTAATGAGGGTGACGTCATCCTTCCTAGGGTGATGTTAGGCCTTCTCCATGAGACATTGAGGTCATCTAGTAGAGCGTTGGGCCTCCAAATGCCTCTTTCCATGCCATACATGCCAAAACTATGGTCCAACATATGAAAGTGTCAAACCCTAGCCTTGAGTGATGTCATGGGCTACTAGGGTGATGTACAAGGCCTCATAAGGCCAATGTCTAGGTGGGGAAGGGTGGAAACTCATCGTTAAGGCCTTCCAGGGTGCCTCCAAAGGCAACGCTCTCTTCCTTCACTGTGAAAACTAGTCATCATGATCTTACCCCATGCCTAAGGTCTCTCCATCCATCCTTGGGATTCAATCCCTCATGAAGGTATGAACTGATCATGTCCTCATGAATACTTGTCCATCGGGCAAGGTCCTGCAAAGGAAAATAGATACGCCCTCTAGGGGTCCATGAGTCACTAGTATCATAACAAATAAGCCACATCTAATAATAAAACCACTTGAACATGTGCATCAAACCCCCCTTTTCAAACTAAACAAATGCTCAAAGACGTTACACAATTTATCAAATTTAGGTGTGGGAGGGGTCTCAAGGCATCTTATTGATTCAATCATTCCTCGGGTCCAAGGTGTTTCCCAAGTGGCACCTATCTAAGTCATGTGTGCATGTGAAGTGGAGTGGGGTGAGCTTCTAGAAATGGGGTTCATGACATACAAGGGTTTGTATTATATCATGTATGGGTGCCTTTGTAGAGGGTGAGCTTCCCTTCATCCCCGATGCAATATTTTTCCAATCCCATTTATTGCCATTAATTTATTAAATTCCAAACACTGGGTATTCCCCAAGATAAATCAAGTGTGAGGGGAAATACCACAGTGTCACTTGAAAGGAGAGGTACACAAAGTGCCAAAGGGGTAACCATCAAAGCATTATAATGAACTTGTGTTAGTCTTTCATTCAAGTGGGATATTTATTATGTGTTTGATCTTTTGCAGGTCTTCAATTATTTTAAGAGAATAAGTTCATTATTCTCAAGACCTGTTTGGGTGAGCATCTAGAAGGTTTATATTTTAGGCTTTTATATCTTTCCACCTACTTTTCCCCTATGGTCCTTTAGCCCCTTCTTCCCATGAAATAAGGCACAATCCCTTCTCAGGTCAGTACACCCAAAAATACCAAAATATAAGGAGACGACATGGAATACGTGTGTAAGGTGATAAGTATGATAAGAAAATGACCATGAATATTCAAGGAACACCCAAGTAGCACCTTATTCATGAGGGTGACCAGCTTTCTAGGATAACCTAACACCCACTAGGTTTAAATAAGGAAAAGAGCATAAATTTTAGGAAAACATTCTGAAATCAAGAAAGATTCTTTGAAACATGTTCAAAATTCTTCAAATATTAGAGTGGCACTTACCATGATACCCGGTCTCATTACCTCATGGAACAAGACCCATTTCCCTTTGGGACTAGGCTAGTGTGGTGGATACTGCTACTGGTGATGTGTAAAATGCATCAATGAAAAGAAGGGCCCTCCAGGGATATGCTTTTCCCATCCATCTCTCGGTACTCCATGTATGCTACATGTGGGCCTCAAGACATGATCTCCTTAGTTACCCCTAGGTTGGGGGTAACATATGGCTCCTAATCAGGGACACGTGCTCACTGTAGAGCACATGAGAACCTCAACATCTCTGGTATGACCTGTGTTTGCCAAAACTCAAACAAAGATTTTAGGGTATCTAGGGTGGTACTATCACCCTTTGTCCATATATGAATAAAATAAAAAGGAAAAAGGAAAATGTTGAAAAGAAAATATCTCTAATCTAACATATAATCATGATCATATAATATATACAAATGAAATAAAGAAATATGAAAATGAAAATGCATCTACACTAATATGATATGCACGGTATATACAATGGATGCAAATGCCTACCTACCTATACTTACATGCTAATTGAATGCTATGTATAATCATATAACCAATGAAACCATCCTAGCAATATATCATAATACTTGCCTCTGTGCTTCATAATAAACCAAAACAATGACAAGTCAAACACATGATTTAGAACATGTATCATATCATAGGAAATCGTAAAATCTAACTCATGGATGCTAGAGGGAGGGACAAAATCATGCCACGTCACATTTCTAGAAAAGCGCTTGATCCATCTCTGAAAGGGGTCATGAAAGGTCAAAGACTTGAGAGGTTGATTCAAAGAGTTCGAAGGTTGGCTACCTTGGACTTCATCGCTCCCTAAGGTATGAGAAGGGATGAACAAGAACTTGGAGGTTGGCTGACAACTTGTTAGGGGAAAGTTGAAAGACTGGAATATAAAACTTCTTCTTAAGGAATTCAATCTACCCTTAAATTCTAAAAGAAATCTTTTCCCTGGAGAAATATTGAGACAAGAAGCATGCCTCCCAACAACATCCTTAGTGACATAGTGAGATAAAGGAAAAGGAGGTTGGAAAACCTCATCACAAGTATCCTGCATCAGGAAAACCATGTCCTCACCCTTGTCAAAAATCGAGCACAACGGTGGTTGAAACTCTTCTTCATAGACTATATCAAAGTGATCAAGATAATATTTGTCAAACTTCCCAAGGTATGACCAGAAATAATTATCAGGAAATTGCATTAAGTCATCCTTGGCTGTTTGAGGTATATTTGTAATTATATCATCTCCTTGTTTCCAAATGTGAGAATCAGTTGCGATCGTATATGATAGTTGTGAAGGCAACAATTGGAAATGACCCTCAATGTCGTAAATGGGATCCACATCATGACCAATCACATCCCATCCACGTCTCCCGACAGATATAAACTCATCAATCATATCACCACCTTCATCACAACATAAAGGGTCTAGCTCATCCAAGGATTCCTTTACTTCTTCACCCTCTGAATTAGAGAATAGGGCATCATCAAAAACCTGAAAGGGAAAATGAATAACATCATTCTCTTATTCTTGTGCAGGAGGAATAGTATCTTGGATGGCTTCATCATAGGGAGGAGCACACAATAGTACTTCATTGATATCTTGAGGCTCTCTTTCTTCGACTAGGTCTTCATTATCTTTGGTAGAATCATGAGTAAAGTCTTGCTCCTCTTCGTGGGATGGGCAATCCTCATTACAGAGCTCTTCTTCAAATTTTTGTTCATTAATAAATTATTCATCCTCAACAGTTTCTTGTAATTTTGTCAGGGAACTACCAATATCTGGGGTAACCCCGGTGTCGTCAATCCTAACTTTTGTAGAAAAGAAAGGTTTTTCCTTGGATGAGGAGATCTTGTCCTCGATTTCTGTAGCCATGTTGTGAGCTTATTGGATTGTCCTCAGCCCCCTTTTATTGAGCAAGAATCTTAATTGTGCTGAGAAATCCCTGGTATAGAGGAAAAGGAGGAGCTTGTTTCCAGGATGATGGATTCTAGGGATTTGTTGTGACAGGCTCTCGAACTTGGTATGGAACTCCCTAATGGTATCATTCTCAGTATTTTCTATGTAATTGAGTCTTGTTATCAACATGTGAATATTTTCTAGTTTAATACTCCAACTCTTGAGAAAGACTTATTCTAATTGGTCCATAGATGTGATGTTGGCATCAAGGAGACTATCATACCATGTTATAGCATTTTCGTGAAGAGTGGTAGAGAAAAGTTTCATTGCCATATATTCAACATCATCACTTATAGGGTGGAGTTGAAATAAAGCCCAAAAGTCACCCATATGGTCTTCAGTGCTAACCACATCATTACCAGTGAATTTAGGAAGCCATTTCTCATAACTTGCAGGAATTCGTCGAGGATAACCCGTGATTTCACTCATATCCAACAGTTTGAAATTACCCGGGTCCCATTGAGAAGCCATGATTGGATTTTTCATCGGTGGAGTTGTCAAATAATCCTCGTAGGATTATCAAAGGAAGTGAGGGAATCAACCTCAGTGGAGTTGCTAGGTAATCTTGTAAAGTAAAAGGCTTACCAAAGATATGTCGTTCAAGGAAAAATGACTCGATGTTTCTCGGCAATGGCACCAATTTTTTTATCACGCAATCTATACTTTCGCAAAGCCCAAGGCAAGTGAGGAATATTGGCGTAACAATGGGATATCCTATCACTGTCACCTCAATAGGAAATCCCCTCTTTTAGGGAAGGATACAAGGGATTCTAGGGATTTGTTATGACAGCCTCTCGAACTTGGTATGGAACTCCCTAATGGTATCATTCTCAGTATTTTCTATGTAATTGAGTCTTTTTATCAACATGTGAATATTCTCTAGTTTAATACTCCAACTCTTGAGAAAGACTTCTTTTAATTGGTCCATAGATGTGATGTTGGCATCAAGGAGACTATCATACCATGTTCTAGCATTGTCATGAAGAGTGGCAGAGAAAAGTTTCATTTCCATATCTTCAACATCATCACTGATAGGGTGGAGTTGAAATAAAGCCCAAAAGTCACTCATATGGTCTTCAGTGCTAACCACATCATTACCAGTGAATTTAGGGAGCCAATTCTCATACCTTGCAGGAATTTGTCGAGGATAACCTATGATTTCACTCATATCCAACAGTTTGAAATTACTTGGGTCCCATTGAGAAGCCATGATTGGCTTTTTCATCGGTGGAGTCACCAAATAATCCTCGTAGGATTATCAAAGGAAGTGAGGGAATCACCCTCAGTGGAGTCGCTAGGTAAGCTTTTAAAGTAAAAGGCTTACCAAAGATATGTCATTCGAGGAAAAATGACTCCATGTTCCTCAATAATGGCGCCAAATTTTTTATCACGCAATCTGTACTTTCCCAAAGCCCAAGGCAAGTGAGGAAGATTGGCATAACAATGGGATATCCTATCACTATCACCTCAATAGGAAATCCCCTCTTTTAGGGAAGGATACAAGTCCAACCCAAGGGAGGCATCCCCAGTGGCCTAAAGGGTTATGTAGGATAAGGTTAATACTCCCTGGTCAACAAAGTCAACAAATTCTACGTTTGAGAAATTGAGGCAAAGAAGTGTAATTTTTGTACCTGCCCGGGACAAGAACAACAAAGTATATATATGGAAATTTCATGTTCAAAAATGATATTAAAGCCTCCAAAGACGATAGACAATGAAATTATATGATGGTTGAAGAAAAATTATAGTTAGATGATGGTTTATAACAACCAAAAGTAAATTGTAACAACCACAAGAATTAGTGCTCATAATTGCTAGAAAAGATAGTGAAAATTGAGCATATATCAAGTAGATTCCCTGGCAATTGTCACAAGCAAGTTCTGGGTAAGTTAGCTATGAGTTAAAGCTTAGTGTATGCAAAAAAATTTCTGTAGTTAGATGGTTGTAGCAAACATTTATAACAGCAATAAGAAATTTAGATATCTAGGCTAAGTTAGTGTTAAACTTAGTTAACATAGGCTTGAGAGAATAAGGTTTTAGTGTTTGATCAATATTCCAACAAGAGAGAAGTGAGAACTAGTGCCTTTTAGGGTTTATGGAGTCAACTATATCATCACAATAACTTGGAGAAATAACAATGATTATACTCGTATAAGAGATGAAAAGGTGGAAGCTTGAGGAGTAACACCTTAAGTCCTCAAGTACCAAGCCCTTAAGAGAAGGTTCAACTAGGGTGTAGGCACTTCTAGGCCCTAGTGATTTCTCCTATCCTTAGACTCTTGAAATATATTTAATGCAATAAGAACTAGATAAATCTTCTAAAGTGTTATCACTTTAGGGCTCTAGAAGATTGTCTAGACAAGATCTTCTTAGGCAAGACTAGTAAAACAAAGAGAAAGAAAGAAGCACCTTATTTTTCTTACTCCTAGGGTTTTCAAGCAAGAAATTTGATAATCTTAAATATGAACAAGTAAACATATCATAAAAATTTATCATGAAATGAAAATTGCATATTTACTTACTGCACCAAGAATAATCAAGCATAAAAACCCGAGATTTGCCAAAATTCCACCAAGAAATGATCCAAAATGCATCCAAACAAGCCTCCAAGAAAGTGTGCCTTAAAATTTCAGTCAAGTACCCCAAAAAGGGTGCCAATTTTAGTCCCCCTTTTGTGAGAGGTGAGTTATGATGAAAAAAAGAATTCATCCAACCATATTTATATGGGAAATGTTGGCTTGTTTACCCAACAGTTGTGTCTTTTCAGAAAATAGAACCTACATGTCAATTTGTTCATAAAATTCAAAAGTTAAATCAATTTTCACAAAACAACCCTAATGAGCATGACTTCATCCTTCCTAGGGTGACGTTAGGCCTCAAAATTTCATCCAAGCACTCCAAAAGGGCGGAAATTTCACTCCCCCTCTTGTGAGAGGTGAGTTATGATGAAAAAATGAATTCAGCCAGTAATATTTATATGGGAAATCTTGGCTTATTTACCCAACAGTTGTGTCCTTTTACAAAACAGAACCTACATGTCAATTTGTTCTTAAAATTAAAAAAATTAAATCAATTTTCACAAAAAATACCTAATGAGGGTAATGTCATCCTTCCTAGGGTGACGTTAGGGCTTCTCTATGAGATGCTAAGATCATCTATTAGAATGTTGGGTCTTCAAATGCCTCTTTTCATGCCACACATGCCAAAACTATGGTCCAACATCTGCAAGTGTCAAACCCTAGCCTTGAGTGATGTCATGGGCTACTAGGGTGACGTCCAAGGCCTTCTAAGGCCAATGTCGCGGTGGGGAAGGGTGGAAACTCGTTGTCAAGGACTTCCAGGGTGCCTCCAATGGAATTTTCCTCTTCTTTCACTGTGCAAAATAGTCATCATGATATCACCCCAGGTCTGGGGTCTTTTCATCCATACTTGGGCTTCAATCCCTCATGAAGGTCTGAATTGATTATCTCCTCATGAATACTTGTCAACCGGGCAAGGTCCTGCAAAGAAGAACAGATACACCCTCTAGGAGTCCATGAGTCACAAGTGTGGAAGAAGTGTGGAAGGTGATAAGTATGATAGGGAATGGACCATGAATCTTCAAGGAACCCCCTAGTAGCTCCTTATTCCTAAGGGTGAACAACTTTCTAGGATAACCTGACACCCACCAGAATTAAATAAGGCAAAGAGCATAAATTCCAAGAAAACATTCTGAAATCAAGAAAGATTATTTGCAACATGTTCAAAATGCTTCAAATATTAGAGCGACACTTACCATGATACCCATAATCATTACCTCATGGAGAAAGACCCATTTTCCTATGAGACCAGGACAATGTGGTGGATGTTGTTGTTGGTGATGTGTAGAATGCATCAATGAAAAGAAGGTCCCTCCGGGGCTATGCTTATCCCATCCAACTCTTGATACTCCATGTCAACTACCTGTGGGCCTCAAGACATGATATCCTTAGTTATCCCCAGGTTGGGGGTAACAAGTAGAATCATAGATTCAGAGCCTTCAAGTTTTTAGGAGGTAGTAGAACAACAAGTTTGGTGGGATGCCTTGGTGGAGCACACCTCCATCATGAAGAATTATGTTTGGGACATAGTGGTAAAATTGGAGGGGAAGTCAATAGTAACTTCTACGTGTCTCTACAAAATCAAGCATGATGTAGATGATAGTATCGAGAAGTTCAAGGCGAGGTTTGTGGCGAGAGCATTCTCCTAGAAAGAGGGAGTGGACTATGAGGAGATGTTTTCTCCAGCGGCCAGGTACACTTCCATTAAAGAAATTATGTCTATAGTTTCAGTCGTGGGATGGAGGATACATCAAATGGATGTGAATACAACTTTCCTTAATGGGGTCATTGAGTAAGAAGTGTACATAGAGCAACCTTAGAGCTTTGAGGTAAGTGGGAACAAGTCTCATTTTTGCAATCTTAAGAAATCATTGTATGGAATCAAGCAAACAATGAGAGCATGGTATTCTAGGATCGATGGATATTGCCAAGCATGGGCTTCACCAAAAGTGAAGCAAACCCTAAATTATATCATATATTTGTTGGGACTGGTCTGTTTATTTTGGTGCTATACGTAGAAGACATGTCATGTCAATTTGTTCTTAAAATTCAAAAATTAAATCAATTTTCAGAAAACAACCCTAATGAGGGTGACATCATCCTTCCTAGGGTGACGTTAGGCCTTCTCCATGAAATTGAGGTCATCTAGTAGAGCATTGGGTCTTCAAATGCCTCTTTCCATGCCACACGTGCCAAAACTATGGTCCAACATCTACAAGTGTCAAATCCTATCCTTGAGTGACATCATGGGATACTAGGGTGACGTCCAAGGCCTCCTAAGGACAACATCCAGGTGGGGAAGTATGGAAACTCATTGTAAAGGCATTCCAATGTGCCTCCAAAGGAAACATCCTCTTCCTTATCTGTGAAAAATGGTCATCACTATCTCACCCCAGGCTTGGGGTCTCTGCATTTATCCTTGGGCTTCAAGCCCTCGTGAAGGTCTGAACTAATAATCTCCTCATGAATACCTGTCCATTGGGAAAGGTATTGTAAAGGTAAATAGATACACCCTCCAAGGGTCCATGATTTACAAGTATCATAACAAATAATCCACATATAATAATCAAACCACCCCAACATGTGCATCAAAATCCCCTTTTCAAACTAAACAAATGCTCAAAGACGTTATACAATTTGTCAAATTTATGTGTGGGAGGGGTCTCAAGGCATCATATTTGGTCAATCATTCCTCAGGTCCAAGGTGTTTCCCAAGTGACACCTATCTAAGTCATATGTGCATTGAAGTGGAGTGGGGTGAGTTTTTGGGCATGGGGTTCATGGCATACATGGGTTTGTATTGTCTCATTTATGGGTGCCTTTGTAGAGGGTGAGTTTCCCTTCATCCACGATGCAACATTTTTTCAATCCCATTTATTTCCATTAATTTAATAAAGTCCAAACATTGGGTATTCCCCAATATAAATCAAGGGTGGGGGGAAATACCACAGTGTCACTTGAAAAGAGAGGTCCAAAAAGTGCCATAGGGGTAACCATCAAAGCGTTATAATGCACTTGTGCTAGTCTTTCATTCAAGTGCGATATTTAATATGTGTTTGATCTTTTGCAGGTATTCAATTCTTTTAAGAGAAGCATTTCATTGTTCTCAAGACCGCTCTGGGAGAGCATATAGAAGGTTTATATTTTAGGATTTTATCTTTTTCTATCTATTTTTCTTCTCTGGGCCTTTATCCCCTTCTTCATATGAAATAAGGTACAATCCCTTCTCAGGTCAGTACACCCAAAAATCCCAAAAGATAAGGAGACGACATGGAAGAAGTGTGGAAGGTGATAAGTATGATAGGGAATGGACTATGACTCTTCAAGGAACCCCCTAGTAGCACCTTATTCTTGAGGGTGACCATCTTTCTAACCTTATTCCAAAGGGTGACCAACTTGCTAGGATAACCTGACACCCGCCATATTTAAATAAGGCAAAGAGCATAAATTCCAAGCAAACATTATGAAATCAAGAAAGATTCTTTTTAACATGTTCAAAATGATTCAAATATTAGAGTGACACTTACCATCATACCCAGACTCATTACCTCATGGAGCTAGACCCATTTCCCTCTAATACTAGGCCAATGTAGTGGATGTTGTTGTCGGTGATGTGTAGAATGCATCAATGAAAATAAGGGACCTCCGAGGCTATGCTTTTCCCATCCAGCTCTCGATACTCCATGTCTGCTACCTGTGGGCCTCGAGACATGATCTCCTTAGTTTCCCCTAGGTTGGGGGTAACAAGTAGCATCATAGATTTAAAGCCTTCCAATTTTCAGGAGGCAGTAGAGCAACAAGTTTGGTGGGATGCCTTGGTGGAGCACACCTCCATCATGAAGAATGATGTTTGGGACATAGTGGTAAAATTGGAGGGGAAGTCAATAGTAACTTCTAGGTGTCTCTACAAAATCAAGCATGATGTAGATGGAAGTATAGAGAAGTTCAAGGCAAGGTTTGTGGCGAGAGGGTTCTCCTATAAAGAGGGGGTGGAATATGAGGAGACATTTTCTCCATCTGCCAGGTACAGTTCCATTAAAGCAATTATGTCTATAGTTTCAGTCATGGGATGAAGGATACATCAAATGGATGTGAATACAACTTTCCTTAATGGGTTCATTGAGGAAGAAGTGTACATAGAGTAGCCTCAGAGATTTGAGGTAAGTGGGAACAAATCTCATTTTTGCAAGCTTAATAAAGCCTTGTATAGACTCAAGCAAAAACCAAGAGCATGGTATTCCAGGATCGATGGATATTGCCAAGTATGGGATTCACCAAAAGTGAAGCAGACCCTAACTTATATTATATATTTGTTGGGATTGGTCTCTTTATTTTGGTGCTATACGTAGATGACATGTTTCTTATAGGTACATAGAATCTCATTGCAGGGTGAAAAACAAATATGGAAACTGAGTTCAAGATGAAGGACATCGTCATCATGCATTACGTATTGGGTTTGGAGATTTGGCAAAAAACTAGGGGAGATATTCCTTGGGCGAGGTAAGTAAGTAGTTGATATCCTGAAGAGATTTTGGAGGGATGACTGCAAACCTATGGCCACACCCATGATCACCAATATGAAGAAGGTGACAA
Source organism: Picea mariana (assembly GCA_032191745.1). NCBI lineage: Eukaryota > Viridiplantae > Streptophyta > Pinopsida > Pinales > Pinaceae > Picea > Picea mariana. The sequence continues at coordinate 67,639 of JASDQU010309135.1, forward strand.
CTTGAATTTCATAGTTGATGGATTCCACATTGTACAGGCAGCTGATAGGTTCTTGTTATCACACAAGTTGTAGGTTGGGAAAATCCCAACCCAACCACCAAAATGGAGACAACTAAGAGAGCACCTATCCACTGCCACATTACGCTGGTGTTTCGTTCACTTTAGAGGTGAGGTAGTCACCTCAAGGGGGGAATCCCGGTGATCCTAGGGGGAAATGAGATGGAAAGTGAGATGTATGAAGGGAATCCTCTATAGTTCAAGTTACTAGATGAAATAAGGCTTAAGAATGAGTCTTTGGAAAGGTTTAAGGTTGCCAAGTCCTTGGGTACCTACTGAGAGTGTTTGTACCTGCCCGAGACACAAGAAAAACCAATTGTGTACAGTATATGTTAGGTGGACAAGAAAGTTAATCTTGTTGTCCCTAATTTTAGCAGTAAACAAAAATATATATCAGCAAGAACAATAGCAATTTACTGCAGAATTAACCATCAAAATTGTCAAATAATTATTGGACAATGAAGCACTAAACCAGTAGATAACTTTCCAATATTCAAGCACAAACTTTGACGGTAAAAGAGGGCTGCTAGATAGTGTTCTCATAGAATTATTGTAGCAGAATTATGGTTGTATCAAACAATTTCTACAGCAACAAGATTCAACCACTAAAAATCACAAGTAAACCACCCAAAAGATTCACAATGATTAGTAGATTAATATTGCAGCTTCTTAACAATTTTTGACATATGAATAGTGAGTAAAAGAAAGAAGTTAAATTAGTTTGTTGCAGACCTAATGGCTGTAGCATAAATTTTATAACATCAATAATATATCCTTGACCAATCAAAACTCCCTTGCGGCCTTAGTAAGCTTAGAGCACATAGAATAGATTCTAATTTAGACAATCTCAAAATCTCATGTTTTTGCGTATAACAATGCAATGATTTTATTTCTCCAATGCAAAGAAGATTAATGTCTTTAATTGTTGGGTTGTGGAGTCTCAAAATTAAAGAGCTAGGTGAGCTACACCCCCAAGGAAGTAGCTCACCTAGNAAATTAAAGAGCTAGGTGAGCTACTTCCTTGGGGGTGTAATCCCTTTTACTCTCCAAAGCAAGCTAAGCTAGCTAGGAAAAACCCTAGGAGGGTGTAAACCCTTTTACTCCTCCTAGTATTTCCTTATGCAAAAAAGTATTTCAAGAAAATTACAATGGACTTAGTGGGGTTGTATGCACTTATAATCCCCAAAAGCTTAAGAAAATTAACCTTGAAACCATGTCAATAAGCAATAGGAACAAAGATTCCTTACCTAGTCCAAGAATTAACAAGATAAACCTATTTTTAACCAAGCAAATCCACCATAAAGCAAGAACTAGTCCTCCACTAGAGATAGTGCATCATCCATCCATCCAATAGCCAAAGTAAAGACATTAAAAGAGAGTAGCAACCAAGAGACAATGAGAAATTCCCAAATAGGGAGCAAATTTCAGCCAAGTATCCTCTCACAATAGGAGAGTTATGTTATGAAATGAGATTCACATGATCTCTATTTGTACAAAAACCTTAAAACATAGTTTGTCTACTTAGAAAGGGTAAAACATAAGATATGGGGTTAACAACCCTTATCTTACCCCTTGCATCAAATAATAATATTTAATTTTCACTTTAACACAAATAAAAACCCTAAAATAAGATGATGTCACCCCTTTAGGGGACGTTTTGACCACTTGAGCAAGTCGTTGGACGAAAATGGAGGTCGTTGGGGCTCCTTGAGCCTCCTAATCAAGTGCTAGGGTCAATCCATGTCTCCTTCGGTGAAAATATGCCAAGTGTCAATGTGAAATCACTCCATCACCATCAAACCCCCTCAAGCATGACGTCAACCCTCAAAAGATGACGTGTTGCCTCTCCTAGGAAAGTCGTTTGGGTACTAGGGGTTGGATAAAATCCTCCATGATCCATGTAAGCCTCCAAAGGAATGTCTTTGTGATCCAGTGTGTGGGCCTACAACATCCAAGCTGTGGTCTCCTTGCCCCATGGAATCCCAAGCTAGGCTTGTTCTCCCAAAAATGGCCACCAAGGTCCTGTAAAACAAAAGGGTACACCCTCCAACGATCTCAAGTAAAATATATCATGAAACCACATATAATAAGAAAGGCACCTAAACATGTGCATCAAAACTACCTCATCAAATTAAACTAGTGTTGAAAAACCCTATACAATTGACCAAGTTTAAGTATGGGAGGGGTGTCATAAAAGTCCTATTAGGTAGACCAAAGCCCTCAAGTAGGGGATGCTCCCAAGGATGGCCTTTCAAAGTTATGTAGTGAATGATGAGGTGAAAGGGGTTTAGAATTCATAGGTCGATGTGTTTCATGACATGCAAGGGCTCATATTATTTCATGTATGTGTGCCTTTGTAGAGGGTGTGTGGCACCTTCGTTTTTGATGCACTTTTTCCAAGCCCATCTTCTTGCCATTCTTTCTTTCTTTCATGTTTTAAGGAACAAGTTGAAGGGCACTTTCCTAGTTTGGTGTCCAGATAATGACATAGTCATTCACAAATACCTCGCGGAAATGAGAAGGTTGGCTCGTGATGAGCCCTCCTTTCTCTCAGTCATGTAACTGAGAGCCACTACCCTATCTTGGTGACCAGATGATGGTAATGTCATACCGCTAAATACCCATGATCATGGTAGGCCAGATCATGGTGAGACCTCCCATCCTCCAACAAACCACTTAAGCATTCATTATCATTTATTTTTGTAGGTCCCCCTTTTCTTAGAGAGAAGCATTTCATTATTTTCTCGAGGATCCTTGGATGAAGCATATGGAAGGTCTATATCTAGGATTTTATCTTTTTAGCCAACAACAATCCCTCTAGGCCTTCAGCCCCTTCTTCCCATGAAATGAGGTACATGCCCTTCTTGGGTCACTAAAGTCAAAGGGCCTAGAAGAAGACAATATGATTGGAGTGTAATGAGCGGAAAGTGGTAAGTATGTTCGGGAATGGTACGATAACCCCTTAAGGGACCCCTGATCACAAACCTTTCCCAAAGGTTGTGTTGATTAAGGTTGGTTGTCATTGATGTCAACCCTTGAAGAAAGACCCGTAGCACAAAGGTTTGGGTAATGGACCCAATAGTGTTTGATGTAAATATGACTCATTATTTTTTTGTCAT
>JASDQU010309135.1:70914-86667 GCA_032191745.1 Picea mariana
TGGTTCCATCATTCTACTTCTACTTCAGGGTGGCAAGATGGGGCAAGGACAGGTGGTTGTAGCCACCTTCCAGTTGTAGCCGGAGAACATTGGGGGTTGTAGCCTCCTTCTAGTTGTAGCCAGAGATTTGGGGAGTTGGAGCTTCCCTCAGTTTGTAGCCTGAGAAACTAGGGGGTTAGAGCCTCCTTCCTGTTGCAGCTGGAAAACAAAGGAAGTTGGTGCTTCCAATGAATGTAATTCTTCAAGATATATAAGAAAAAACATTCTGTGGTTTTTTCCCGATTTGGGTTTCCATGTAAAACACTAGTGTACTATGTATGTGTGTGATTGTTTATTTATTACTACTCATTATTGGATAATAATTCTACATTGATATAATATTTGAAGAAAAAACATTATAATTATGTTATTACTGATTCACCCCCCCTCTCAGTAATCCAACAGGTTGGCCACTTACTAGGAAATCTATGACACTCACCAAGGTGAAATAGGGTCAAAAGTATAGTGTCCAAGAAGGCATTCTATAATCAAAATAAGATTAAATACAACATATTTAAATGCCTCAAATATTAGGGTGATTACTTGCCACAATACCTGACTTGTATTGTATGGATCAAGACCCATTTGCCTTCTAGAAGCTAGATGATGTGGTGGATGAGATGAAAATGGATCATAATGTGGTGACAGAGCGGGCTTACATATGTGCAAGTGGACATTGTTGGTCATGTGGTCTCTTGGCACTCCATATTTGCAACTTGAGGGCCTCGAGACATCATCTCCTTAGTTATCCCACAAAATGGGAATAACATCTAGCTCCTACTTGGGAACATGTGCTCGTTGTAGAGTGCATGAGAACCACAACATCTCCTGGTAGACCTATGCCTACAATGAAACAAGAAACCATTAAATCTAGGGTGGTTTTATCACCCTTCGTCCATATACATCAAAATCCAAATGGAAACTAATCTAGAAAATAAAATTTTAGCATTTTTTTCAAAAAATTCTAAACTAAGCATGAAATCAATATGCAAGTAGAGAATTAAATATGAAAAGCATCTAAACTAATATGAGAAATCAATATGAAAATGCAAGGAAAGAAAGATGACCTATCTATGTACGTGGGGCCTTGGGGCCCCGAAGATCATGCGATAGATTATGTCAGTTGAAGTCATACAACTAGTGCAACCAATTGATCATCCCATCAAAGTATCCCCCCCTATGCTTTATTATGTAAAAAAACAAAGATAAGTCAAGCATGCAATGATCATGAGCATAAATAGATATATGGAGCAAGACCCATCTACCTTCCAGAAGCAAGTTGGTGTGGTCGATGCACTGACAATGGATCAAAATGTAGTGATGGAGTAGGCTTCGTATGTGCAAGTGGAAATTGCTAGTCATGTGGTCTCTCAACACTCCATATCTGCGACTTGAGGGCCTCGATAAATCATCTCCTTAGTTTTCCCACAAAGTGGGGATAACATCTAGCTCCTACTTGGGGACATGTGCTCTCCGTAGAGTGCATGAGAACCACAACATCCCCTGGTAAACTTGTGCCTACACTGAAACAAGAAAACATAAAATATAGGGTGGTTCTATCACCCTTCGTCAATATACATCAAAATCCAAATGGAAACTAATCTAGAAAATAAAATTTTAGCATTTTTTTCAAAAAATTCTAAACTAAGCATGAAATCAATATGCAAGTAGAGAAAAATGAAATATGAAAAGCATCTAAACAAATATGAGAAATCAATATGAAAATGAAAGGAAAGAAAGATGACCTACCTACTTACCTAGGGCCTTTAAGATCATGTGATAGATGATGTCAGGTAAAGTCATACGACCAGTGCAACCAGTTTATCACCCCATCAAAGTATCTCCCCCTATGCTTGATTATGTAAAACAACAAAGATAAGTCAAGCATGTAATGATCATGATCATAAATAGATATATAATCAATCGTGAAATGAAACTCATGTAAATGGGTGGAAAGGAGGAAATTCTACTGGAAAGAATATCTGAAACTTTGATCATCCAAGGAATCATGCCTGAAGTGATAGCCACAAGCTCGATCAACCCATCTCTGAAAAGGACTATCGTATATAGACGAAGATTCATCCTCATTCATGCACAAAGATCCACTGCTTCTTGAAGAATGAGAGAAGATGAGAGATCAGAAGAAGACTGCATGGCTTCTCGGAGAAGAATATATGTGGTAAGGGACAAGCTTACATCTAAATTAAGAAAAACATGGCATATTCATCCATGAATCCCTATAGAAATCCTTAGTATGAAAATACTTCCTCTTTGTAGAGAGAACTTATGATCACTCTGATATGGCCACATTCTAGTATTCCTCCAAAATTGAGGATGAAGGTGGTTGAGAGTCCTCATACAACAAGTCTGCATCCTCAAAAGGATATGCATCACAAGTCCCAAGGGATGACTAAAAATAATCTTGAAAATGTTGTGACTGACCATCCTCGAATAAATCTGTAATCATGTCATCATCAAGATGCCAAACATATGAATCATATATGCATGAAAAGTAGTCCTCTGAAGATGACAAACCAAACCCCTTTTCTTGAGGGTCACCCTCAATGTCGTAAATAGGGTCTCTATAAAAAATGAGACAACCAAGATCCCATCTGCGTTTGTGAGTCTGTATGAAAGTGTCTATATGCTCATCAACCATATCTAAAGGTTCTTTCATAATACCATCAACATGACTAAAAATAATCATCTTTTTGTCTTCGTGTGCAGGAGGAGTAGAGGCATGTACATCTTCAACTAGATCTTCAAATTCTTCATCATTGAGACTGATCACTTCTTCAACATCATGTGCAGGAGGAGAGCAATGTTGGACAACCTCGCCTTCATCAAGAGGGAGAAAAAACAACGGTGCCTCAATATGTTGCGATTTATCAGAATTATTCTTTCTTCTTATGGACACGCCCCTCCATCACCTCTTCATCACAAGAGACTTGATCCTTAGTGCATAGTTCTTGTTCTCTTTTCTTCAAGAAGATTTATCGTATCCAAGGTTTCCTACAATACTTATTCACTTCCGAAGTCATGAAATAAAGTATCATCAAGATCTTTGAAAGGATCACAACTCATCATGTTCTCTTCCTGATGTGCAGGAGGAACGGGGTGTTGATATTATGGTAGTTGTGGGAGGTATCAACCTCCATGTGTAACCTCTGACTAGATTAGAATATTCTGGAAGCTAAAGAAACCCTAAAAAGATGTGTAGAAACCCTAGAAGACAAGTCGACTCAACAAAAGAATTAATATTGAAGTATTAGCCTCTAAAACAAGAAGTCCTCCTGAACACGTGAAAAATAGCACTATAAATAGAGGGTGCTTGAGCTCATTTGGACACACACTCACTCACAAGCTCACACAAGATAAAGTGGTGCACAAGTCTAGAGGAGGAGTGCAACTGTAACGACTGTAGCTGGGAGTTGATCTTGGTTTATGCTTTTTGGACTTTCTACTTGGTGATCTACCTTTGGAGAAAGGTGCGCTATCTCTTGGTTATCTATTGGGTCTGGTACTGCTTCCAAAATTATTCTATACATCAAGGTTACGATGCTCAAGGGTGGCTATGTGCCTATGGTTGGGTGACAATATTGTGATATTGTCTATGGTTAAATGAGCACATCTTAATAGGTTATGGGCCCACACCACCTTCAGGACAGTCTAACAATTGAAAGGTAGCATGGAAGTTATTTGTTAAGCTCGTTGTGGCACCAATTGCAGCTGCAACTAGGGTTTCTGATTGTGCAACTGCAACAAACCCGAACCTAACCTTCTAGGCACTTAAAGTGAGAATTTTGGCATAATTCCTGGACATTCTAGTGTGCCTTATCCTAGCGCACCTCTTGGTACTCTCCGTAAGAAAAAATGTCAAGGTTGAATTTTTGGGTCAAAGTCAACATTTGACTGGTCAAAGTCAAAGTTTCACTGATCAAAGTCAAAGTCAAAAGACTCTATGAAGAAAAAAAACAAGCTAGAAGGAGCTTCAAACTTTAGAGCATGGAAGCCAAGGATTGACCTCATCCTTGCTAAGAACAAGGTTCTAGATATCGTGAAGGGCAAGATCGTGGAACCACAATTTGAGGCAGGAAAATGAAATGAACCTCGGAATGTTGCAGCAATGGAGAAGTTGAAAGATAATGACATGAATGCTATGAGTATCATTGTGGACTCTATTATCACTCCGTAATTTCCTTTGGTTGTAGGAGGAAAACCCGGAGGTAACCACAAACCAAGCTTTAGGACTAGAAGCTAGTCCTTCCAACCCAGAGAGGTCTATCTCTTGCAACTCAATCAAGGATTGACTGGTTTTGTGAAGTGCAGTGGCTAGATCTTATGCAAATGAAGGTAAGGTTTATTAAATGGTGGTTGAACAAGAGAAAAGACCATTGGGCATGGAGCCAAAGATAAAACTGTCACTTAAAAGGATCAACAACGGGTAGGTGAAAAGTCAAAACAAAGGAAAGTTAATTGATGTTTCAAGCTATCTAATTCGTTGTAGTATGGGGGAGGAAATTAAGATTAACAACCATTACATTGGAGCATCAATCATAGGATGAATTCCAAAGTGATTAGAAGGAAAATGTGAAAGTATCTAACTATGATGAAAACAAAGCACCATAAGTGAATTCTGCAATCATTTATCTTAAGTGAATTCTGCAATCATTTATCTTAAGTTAAACACTTAAGACTTATGAGTTAAATGAGAAAGAAAGAAAGAATACATACACACAGAGGGATCACATTGCTGAAACTCATCAACACAAGAATCTCTGCTCAAACGGTTCTGTACTTCTTAATTGATCCGGTCTGAACAGTCAAAACATCACATACACAATAGTCCTTCCTGATACACTCGAGTCAACCTTTTCTCTCCTCTCATGCATATGTTTTATAGTTTATAACGATTACATTTCAGATCCTAAAACAATGGATCTTTATTTTCAAAGACAGAAAAAAATTGCTTTACTTAGGGATCGAGATGCTCTTGTTATGCTTATGATATCAAGAGGTTACAAAAGATTAGTCAAATTCAACGACACCCCTGTTTTATAGGACTTCATATCTAGAGCATTTAATGCATACAAATACCATCACATCTTTGGAACTCGATGACAAAAATTTGTTCTTTCCAGTCCATGTAATGTCTAAACACGATCCATCCTTGCTGGCATCCTAACTGGCTTGGTTTAACTTATCTGTGCAATTTCGCAGCGTGAAGGCTGCTCGTTCGCTGCGAAATTGAAAGCTACAACAGTTTCGCTGCGAAACTGTAAACTTCAATAGTTTCGCAACTGTAACTAAAAGACCAGCTTCTTTGTGATTTCACTTGCGCCATCAATATATGAGAGAGCATCAACTGCTGCCGACAATGCTATCATTAAAGGAGAATCAGCTCCAAGAGTTTTGTCTCGAAAAAATGATGCAAAATTCATTGCTGCTATTGCCATTTTTCCTCTTGCAGGCTTCATATTCTATAACAAAAGAATGCTATGCTGTCAAGATATCTTGTTGGCAGCGCTTGGTTTGATAGTTAACACTTGATTTGTTGGCAGCGCTTGGTTTGATAGTTAACAGGCTTGGCTCTTTGTATGGACCACGTCCCACATGCATTAAGATTCTCATATCTCAATACTTTATATATGCAAGTGTTCAGTGATTTTGCCGACTCGTTGATCACTCATGTTTCTTGTGGGTTCCCTCCTTAGTGGCTTGGTGCTTGGTCTTGACTTTGGAACATGTTGTGACTTCTTCTTCTTGTTGTGTTGGCTTATATGTTGTGGATTTGTAGATTTGCTTGGTCTTGACTTTGGAGCGACCTTGGATCGTAGATTTGCCAACGAAACAATGGATTTATAGATTTGCTTGGTCGTCTTGTTGTTGTGTTGGCTTATATGTTGACCTTGGATCGTGGATTTGCCAATGAAACACTAAAATTGGAGATTGGGCTTTAAGGGACTTGTAGATTTGCCAATGAAACATTAAAATTGGAGATTGGGCCTTAAGCACTCCACATAGACATATGCCTCTAAAAAATAATTTTCTATTTTCTAACCACATAGACATATGCCTTTAAAAAATAATTTTCTAGTTTGTCAAAATGTTAATACTATTTTCTAACCACAGAGACATATGCCTCTAAAAAATAATTTTCTATTTTCTAACCACAGAGACATATGCCTTTAAAAAATAATTTTCTAGTTTGTCAAAATGTTAATACTATTTTCTAACCAGAGAGACATATGCCTTTAAAAAATAATTTTCTAGTTTGTCAAAATGTTAATACCTCGTCCAGCCTTTAAAAAATAATTTTCTATTTTCTAGTTTGTCAAAATGTTAATACCTTAATTTTCTATTTTCTAGTTTGTCAAAATGTTAATACCTCGTCCAGCCTTTAAAAAATAATTTTCTATTTTCTAGTTTGTCAAACTATTAATACCTCGTCCAAAAGAATTGGAAGACTTTAATGATGAAGAACAATGCACTCAATCCATTTTCTAACCACACTCCACAGAGACATATGCCTTCAAAAAATAATTTTCTATTTTCTAACCACAGAGACATATGCCTTTAAAAAATAATTTTCTATTTTCTAGTTTGTCAAATTATTAACTAGTTTGTCAAATTATTAATACCTCGTCCAGCCTTTAAAAAATAATTTTCTATTTTCTAGTTTGTCAAACTATTAATACCTCGTCCAAAAGAATTGGAAGACCTTAATGATGAAGAACAATGCACTCAATCCATTTTCTAACCACAGAGAGATATGCCTTTAAAAAATAATTTTCTAGTTTGTCAAACTATTAATACCTTGTCCAAAAGAATTGGAAGACCTTAATGTTGAAGAACAATGCATTCAATCCCAAAAGCGCCCAAAAGAACCATGTTGTGACTTCTTCGTGTTGTCTTATATGTTGACCTTGGATCATGGACTTGTAAATTTGCCAATGAAACATTAAAATTGCAGATTGGGCCTTAAGCACTCCACATAGACTGGGAGGTAAATATGCCTTTAAAAAAGAATTTTCTATTTTGTCAAACTATTAATACCTTAAAGAATTATATATTTTGTCAAACTATTAATACCTTGCCCAAAACACTAAAATTGAAGATTGGGCTTTAAGGGACTTGTAGATTTTCCAATGAAACACTAAAATTGGAGATTGGGCTTTAAAGGACTTATAGATTTTCCAATGAAACATTAAAATTGGAGATTGGGCCTTAAGCACTCCATAGAGACTGGGAGCTAAATATGCCTTTAAAAAAGAATTTTCTATTTTGTCAAACTATTAATACCTTGCCCAAAAGAACTGAAAGACCTTAACCTTGAAGAACAATGCACTCAATCCCAAAAGCACCCAAAAGAACCAAAAGACCTTAACCTTGAAGAACAATGCACTCAATCCCAAAAGCACAATCACCCTGCAAAAACCAATATGGGCCAAAATTGCAATTTTTCACAAAAAAATACATGTGCTAATATACTCTGTAAAAGATCACTTGATACCCTACATATCAAATCTTGACTCATCTAAGAAGATGTATGATGCCCTAACTAACCTTTTTGCAGTCGAAAATATTGGACAAGTGATGAGTTTGAAGAATGAGATTTGTGACACAAAGATGACTAAGGATGATATTGTAGCCTCATACTTTGTAAGGATTTCTCAGTTGAGATATAAACTACAAGCCATTGAATAAGTTATTCTAGAAAAGGAAATTGTGAATATTGCATTTAATTGTCTCTTTAGATCATGGGATGCATTTGTTGCAATCATGAACACAAGGAAGGAGTTTCCAACGCTTGAAGAACTTTGATTTGTTGCGCACAAGAAGAGACAAGGATAAACTCAAAAGGAATTTTTATTTTGTCATACTATTAAATACCTCACCCAAAAGAATTGGAAGACCTTAACCTTGAAAAACAATGCACTCAATCCCAAAAGCACAATCACCTTGCAAAAACCAATATGGGCCAAAATTGCAATTTTTTACAAAAAATTACATGTGCTAACAGACTCTGTAAAAGATCACTTGATACCCTACATATCAGATCTTGACTCATCCAAGAAGATGTATGATGCCCTAACTAACCTCTTTGCAGTCAAAAATATTGGACAAGTGATGAGTCTGAAGAATGAGTTTCGTGACACAAAGATGACTAAGGATGATATTGTAGCCCCATACTTTGTAAGGATTTCTCAGTTGAGAGATAAAATATAAGCCATTGAAGAAGTTATTCCAGAAAAGGAAATTGTAAATATTGCACTTAATGGTCTCTCTAGATCATGGGATGCATTTGCTACAATCATGAATACAAGGAAGGAGTTTCCAATGCTGGAAGAACTTTGGACTTGTTGTGCACAAGAAGAGACAAGGATAAACTCAAAAGGAAGATCTCAAAAGGAAGCGGATTCTCAAGTCTATGCAACAAAGTTCAAAAGACATGGAGGTAAGAAAAGATTCCGTTCAATAAAGAAATTCAATCATAAGAGAGATATGTCAAAGGTACAATGGTATGGATGCCATGATTATGGTCACTACAAAAGGGATTTTCCTAAACTAACAAAGAAGAGAAAGGAAAGACACCATGCGTCAGTTGCCAATGATGAAGAACCTTCAAAGAAAGCCAAGCATGAAGAAACACATTTCTTCTTCTACTCAGCTCTTACAGGATCCTTTGAAGATGACATGTGGTTGATCGATAGTGGAGCTTCAAGACATATGACTAGTGATCGTGAAAATCTCTCAAAGATGAAGGAAAATGAAACCTCTCATAAAGTGGAACTTGGAGACAATAACTCCTATGCACTCAAAGGAATGGGAAAAGCTTCTATCAAAATGGAATCAGATAACAATGTTCATCTTAACAATGTTTTATATGTTCATCGTTTGAAAAAATATTTAGTATCTATTTCTTGCTTGGAAGACAAATGAAATAGAATATCCTTTGTCGATGGAAAAGTTCTTATATGGTCTAAAGATTCAAAAATAGAATATGCTAGAGTTATTGAGATACATGAAGGAAGATTGTATAAACTCCTAGGTCAGAATGTTCAATCTCTTGTACATGATGAACTCAATCCTAGTGAATTATGGCATAGAAGGTATGCTCACCATCATTATCAATCATTTCCATCTCTAAAACAGATGGTTGTAGGCATACCAAAACTAATATCAATGCACGAAGGTATTTGCAGAGGATGTGCACTTGGGAAGAATATTGAGAATTCATTCCCAAGTAGTGAGAATAGCTCCAAGGAGATCTTGGATCTAATACACTCAGATGTATGTGGTCTTATTCCAGTAAAGTCTCTACGAAGCTCTGATCCAGGTGGATATCGGTGGCCACCCACCTTTTCCAACTGGCTCAATACAATTTTGTGGCAATTTTGGTAATTTACTATTTTTAGCAGTTTTTAACTTTTGGGGCTATTTTGAGGGACTAAATGAAGGTTTTTTGAGGTCGAGCTTCTCAATGATAGTTGTTTACACCCAATTTGACACTTGGTGAGAAAATAAAGGGTGCTTACATGCCCAGTTGGGTCTTGCTAAGCATGACAACTGTAGAGGAAAGAGTTAGAAAAAGAACAACAAAACTATAAGCAAGAATTAAATTAAAACAAACTAAAACTATGAGCATATGGAGAAAGAAATAACAAAGACAACAAGACCAATATCACCAATGTTTTTGAGCTGGTCTATTGATGAAATCAAAGCACAATGAAGAAACGGAACTATGGTTCCTTCTTCCTCCAAAGGAAGGCTCTTTGGGCCCTCACAAACTTGCTCTCCTTACAATAAGAAAATGAGAATGATGGTGAAAGAACTCCTAGCACATCCACTCAAGAGAGAGGTGGATAGCTCAATGAAATGGTGCTAATATGTTATTGTCAAGGAGTGAGTCCTTAAAACAATCTAAGTAGCATAACATTACATGAAATTCCTTGAGAAAATGATGTTTCTTCATGGCTTTTTATAGCATAGCATTGGGTGATTATGTAACTCCTTTGAGGTGTGAAAAGGGGCTCTTTAGGGCTCAATTAGGTCTTTGACCAGCCTACCATGCGGATTCAACTTAGATTTGATGGTCAAATCAGGCTGGGAGCTGGTCCATAAGTGGTTGGGAGGCCGACCAATTCAATAAATGCGCCGTTTAGCAGGTGCGCGGGTTGTTTCGCTAACAGTCACGCATCGTGCGTGCATTGTACGTTCCTGTCCGCGCATATGCGCGCGCACCTGTCTTCTATAAAGAACCCTTCAATTTTTGGTTACTTTGTATAGTTTTTGACCCTTTTGCAATGCTGTGAAATTAATCCAGTGCCATGAATGAATTCATTCCTGTTTTGACGATGCTGAGTTCTTGTCGCCATGTGCGGACGAAATTTTAGTGATAACAGATGCCCCCTGATGGATGAGGTTAGGAGCATACGTATAGCCGAAATCCATCAATGTTTCTTCTACTGAGAATGTTGTTGTAAGGGAGAGCAATAGTGGGACCGTGTAGAGCAATCCGTTGGAGAAGAAAGGAATTGGTAGAACCCGACCTTCCATAAGGTGCGTAACAATATACAACTATGTACAAATGAGGCGGGAATGCCCCATGCTCGTGTTATGTAACTCTAAAAAAATATGACTGAAGTGTTGGTGTAGACAACTGCAGGGCCCTCGGGGGTGGTAATGATAAAGGTAGAAGACAATTATACAAAGGAACAGACTCTGAACAATAGGCAATGATCGTGGTAATAAGAAGCGACGATGATGCGGGCATTGATGGCCCTACCAAGTTTAGAGGTCTTCGGAAAATGATAAAAAGAACTGTAATAGTCGCAAAGTAAGACCCACCGTAACATGAGAAAGTGTTGGCGTCGAATGTTATGGGGGTCAACGACATCAGGGAGCAATGGTGTTTCCCCCTGTGCCATCCGAGATCTCTCATTGAATGGAAAATGAGAATCAAGATACTGTCGCCCTTCTGGAAAATTGTGTTGATGTCGACAAAAAGGGGGACGCGACTCCCAGAAGCAAAGGGCTTCATGGAATCTACTGAGGTGAGGAAGTGGAAGAGGTACATGGACGAAGTCAAGAAGTGGGAAGACTCAAGACTTCCCTTGGTTGGAGGGTGTATGATATAATGAGTGGCTGCAACCGTGTGACAAGGTCGAGTGTCAGGGGGACGACAAGACCAGTGATAAGTTGTGCCAGAGGCGGGACAAGGTGAACAAATTCAGAGGGTAAAGGTAGGTGACGTGGGTAGTACTCTGAAGATATGGACGATGCCGACAAGGGTAGATGAGAAGCAATGCTCCAACCAAGGGTGACATGGGTTGCGTGTGGCCAAAAAAGGAAGCAAGTCGCCAACGGTGATGACAAAAGAAAAGGTAATGACTGGAAATAAAGGCATTTGTACAATAAATAATGAATAATTTGGGGAAAAATGTACAAATACAGAAACGGGTGCCCCAGTGTGAAATGAATTCCCCAGGGAGGGCAGAGATTTCTTGGAAAACTGATGAAGGGTGGGGGCCCCATTGGTGAGTTTCTGTATGAGGTAAGGTGAGATGAAGATAGGTTCACAGATGGGCAAACTGATGGTGGATGAAATGGAGGGTTCATGATCCTGCGGAGGTGCAGGTAAAAAGAATAGAACCATAAAGCGATGATCTGGGAGTCCATATGGGAAGCTAGCAAAATGAGGAGAAGAAGTATGTGGTGGATCTGCAACATGATGAAAGACTATCAGGACTCCCATCCTAAAGGGTAATGAAGAACAACATGAGCGTCGAAAGTGCCAAAAGGTGCTATGAATGGGACAACTCATGTGGGTAAGAAAGCTACCGGGTAACAGTACTGAAGATGCAAATGGAGGTGTGAGTACTGCAGAGCCGGGAATGGGTATCCTAAAGGCCAATATCAGAGGGTGTGACTGGAAATGTAAATGCAATACAATGGGAGAGACTACATGCCAGTGCTGAGTATATACCTGAAGGAATGATGTTGAGGGATAATGATCAAGTACCTGCACACAGAACAACCAAATACCCAAAGTGAACAATATCTGAAGAGAATCTAAGATATGAGCATGTATTAGATAAATGTGACAATGCGCGTGTGTACTTGACCATGATATGAAAAAAAAAGGCACCCTGGGGGCTCAGAATGAAAAGTGACCCAGGGACAACTATGATGTAGGTGGCGGGACGCTGATCCCGTGGCTGAAAACGGTTTGAAAAATGGATGCCTTGGGCTCCCGGAATGGTGAGTGGAAGTTTGGAAAAAGGGCTATATATAGCTGTAGGGCCCACATTGCCACCTCATTTGTACCTGCTGCAACAGTGACTGGACAAGCAGATTTCAGAGGAGATTTGGTGATTTAGGGAGGATGAGGTGGCCGATCGACGTTATGCGAGTTTCAGGTTAGTGGTCTGATCGTCCTGCATAGAAATAGGTTTCCAATTTTTGGGCAGGGTAGGTACGGGGGGCCGTACAGGGGGTTTGAGGGGATTTTTGATAGGAGGTGGGTCCACATGCGCGGGCGATTCAATGGAAGGCGCGCACACATGCGCGCCTATTCACTGAATATAAGCACATGGGTGCGCGGGTAGGGTAATTTAAGGCGCACCAGAAGGGCGCGCCTGTGTTGTGAACAGACGTGCATTAGTGCGCGCCTGTGGGTTTGACAGGCGCGCACTAGAGCACGCATGTACTCTGGTCAGGCGCACTCACGAGCGCACCTGTGAGGAAAACAGGTGCACATCAGTGCACACCTGTGCAGTGGACAGGCGCTCATACGTGCGCGCCTGTGTAGTGAGCAAGCGCGCATGTGTGCGCGCCTGTGGGTGATAAAACCACGTCTAGGAGGCAAGGTTGAAGGGTGAAAAATGAGTCTTTTTGATGCATTTGGTGGTTGCATATGATGATATAGGACTCTGTGTTGTGTTCAGGTGGCTAGCAGTGAGTATGGCTATTCGGTGGTGTGAGCGAGACTGGTTGCAGTTGTGATATGCTGTGGCCAATGCCGGGCCTAAGGTGCGAGCGACTTTAGCAACCTGTGGGTTTCTAAAGTTCTTTGAGTGCCCATTGATACGGGCACAGGAGTACTTGCTACAGTTCCTGCTCTAGATGTGGAGTCCGGAGCTGCACTGCTTCCTCGTGTGAGGAGAGCAGATCACCTTCACNATATGGTGTGAATTTCAATGTGTTTGATTTATAAATGATTCGGCTAGATGTGGAGTCCGGAGCTGCACTGCTTCCTCGTGTGAGGAGAGCAGATCACCTTCACGGCGGTGGAGGATGTCTATTTTTTGACTGGGCTCCCCTTTCGAGGTATGCCCCTACCGGCAGAGCCTGTGCTACTGAGAGATACAGCCCTGGTGACGATCACCAAGTGGTATTGCTCAGGCGAGAAATTCATGTTAGGGACGGTGGTGAGCATCAGTGCAATTGATTCCTTAGCACATCGTTGTATAGCAGCCATGATTGTTCGTGTGTATGGGTCACTGGCGACCCAACGGATTAGTGGCGGCCAGCTGCTGGTGTTGGAGAGGGTGGTGGTGGGCCACGAGCGGTTCGCATGGGGGCTTACGCTCCATGCGTGGATGATCGCGCAGTTGGACCGTTGTCGGTCCACAGGTACAGGAGAGTTTGCGTTCAGCTCGATCCTGGTAGCCTGGTTTTTGGAGAGGGTGTCGATGCTGCGCCCGAGGGTTATACTAGAGGCGCCTGGGGTGCGAGAGCCACGATTGAGGCGGTGGTCCGCAGTTTTGGTTCGCCATGGTGGTGGCGAAGGTGGCCATTATTTTACGGCGCAGGTGGCACAGATATGGCGACAGATGTCGCAGGTCATACTTCGGTACCCCTATGCTGGGGTGGACTTCCGGGGGGACCCAGACATGGTGTTGCCTCCTAGGGAGGTATTTGACCATCGAGGTATGCTGAGTATGTGTATGTTTTTTATTTATGTTATGTTTTTGAGATATCAGTTCATATGTGATATAGATGCTGATACGATCGTTTGTTTTTTGTTTTGTGCATGTGCAGACGTGGCACCTCGCAGGCGCGAGGTGGAGCTGCAGAGAGCGCCGGTTCAACGAGAGCTAGAGAGATTGCTGCGTGGAGAGAGGCGTCGGCGGGATGACGCTGCGGGGTGACCAACAGAGCCCAAGAGGGTAGGGAGGAGGCGCCAGTTCGATGACCCTGATGTGGGGCCATCAAACGCTCCTCCGGCGGCGGCCGGAGCTGATTTTGATGATATACGCCGTCATCTGGAGACGGTGTTAGAGGACCTGCCTAAGGGCATGTGGATACGCATCCAGGATGAGGGATTCCTAGAGCAGTGTATAGGAGTGCCGCCACCATGGCGGTCTATAGTGCGACGAGCAGTTGTGCTTGCCGCCATGACTAGTGGACGCCTGCTGCCGGGGCAAGAGGGTCCTGCGAGTGTTCCACCACCACAGCCTGGGGCAGGTGGTGGTGGGCCACCACCTCCTCCTGAGGGAGGAGCAGGTGGGGGTGCAATAGAGGCACCCTGATGTATGTATCATGTATACTTTTTTATTGTATATAGGTTGGTGAGACGATTTTTGTACCGAGGTGTGGCACTGGCCTGCGGGCAGATGTATTTTTGTATGTAAACATGCAGATGGGCTGATGGGCTGATATATATATATATATATATATATATATATATGAGTATACATATTTTTTGAGATCCTGATGTTGTCTACATGCGTTTTTTGTTGATGATGATGATGTATATTCTATCTATATGCAGTGACAGGATGTATGAGATGTTTATGTATGTGTAGCTTGATGTGATATATGCCAATCTAACACCATGTTAGCTATTTCATCTGTTGTTTGATACAATTGTCTTGGAATATGTGTAAATGTAATGGAATAAAAATGTCGAGATAACAACCTAACCTGCAGGTATTTGCGAAAGAGGCATGAATCGCGTACACGGTAAATATTATTGAGTTGGAGAACGACTAGTTGAGATTCGAGGAAAACGATCAGGTGACGAATATGATGATGCTGGGCGTCGGTCAGAAGGCCAATGACAGCAGTGTATTCAGCTTGGTTCTTGGTTGCTGGTCCCAAACATATGCCGCTGGAATGTAGCATTTCATGTGAGGGGTTGTAGAGAGCCCAAGCAGTCGAAGCAAGATTTTGTGTCCAACGGCTAGCGCCGTCGGCATAACCAATGTGGTAAGCTGGTGGAGGAAGCATCTGTCAATAGCACAAAGGATAGTTTAGATGAGAGGGAAGGAGAAAAAAGATTAAAAAATGCTAAACAAGAAAATAACCTAAAGTAGCATGACTACGTTTAAGCATAAAATTTCTTGAGGTATAACCCATTGACGGGTTCCTTGAGTGAGAGGCCTTCGGGGGAGGCCAGGATGTATGCGCCTTTGGTGAGGCAATTTTGGATGATGTAAGGGCCATGCCAGAGTGATTCGAATTTTCCATAGCCAAAGGTATCATGGGCGATATCATAGGCCAAGACGAGGTCGCCTTCGCGAAATGACTGAAGGTTGACATGGCGATCAAAGGTAGCCTTGGATCATTTTTTAGCTGCCTCGTTGTTTTGTAATGAAGATTGACGATCTTCATCCAAAGACTCCAAGTTCAGCAAGCGCTGCTCCATTGGAGCAGTGTCAGGTAAAATCTCAATTGCGGTGCGTAGGGTGGGAATTTTGCACTCGA
>JASDQU010309135.1:94889-107133 GCA_032191745.1 Picea mariana
AGTGGTATCAGAGAAGGCTGCTCTTGATCGTTTTTTAGTGCATGTCCCCGACGAGGTATGAGTATAGAAAGTTGGGTCTTGAGCTTGTCCTTATTGAGGACAATCGCTCTCGCACACCCAAGAAACCCTCAATGGCGGAAGAAAAGAAAAACGATGGAGTAGATGATCCTATGAATATGTTGCTTGAGCAAGCTCTCACGCGACAGAGGGGCGAAATGATGGAGAATTTTTCCCACATCCTTCAACGCCTGCCGATAGGAAGAGGCACATCTTCATCAAGAGACCACTTTGGAAGAACCTCGCCTTTCAAGTTACAAGTTAATTTTGATATTCTTGTATTTGAAGGACAGATAGATGTAGAAGCCCTAGACAAATGGTTACATATGCTAGAAGGTTATTTCTCTGTTCACAATTTTTCTGACAGAGAAAAGATCACCTTCACACTCCTTAAAGATATCCCTCATGTCAAACATTGGTGGGAAACTTACTGGGAGAAAAGTTCCATAGAGGAGTCTGGAATATATGGGGCCGAGCTCACTTGGGATTCTTTTGTGGATGCGGTAAAGGAACAGTATTACCCCATTGGAAACTATGAGGAACAATACATGAGATGGACCACACTGCAACAAGAGAGGGGCAAAGCAGTTCCAGAGTTCACCAATGTCTTCCATACTTTTCACACTAAGATGGGTATCAAAGACTCCAAATGAAATTTGGTTCTGAAATACCATGGGGCTCTACACAGATACATCCAAACTGAAATGGATTTTCTGGACATATCATCACTTCGTGTTGCCTATCGATATGTTGTTAAAATTGAGCATAAATTTAAGCACCAGAACAAACAAGAGTTCGGGTCTGCAAATCTGCAACAACCAAAGTATGACAAAGACGACCCTAACAAACATTCTCCTGAAAACCAGTCCAATCCATAGGAAAAGAAGGGTCATGAGAAGACAAAGAAGGACACCGGAAAATGGTGTGATTTCCACAAAAGACCCTAGCACAACACCGATGAATGTCGCTCAAAACAGTCATTGGTGGTCGAGATCAAAGACAAGGAGTCGAACCCTAATTCCGAATCTGATTATGAAAATACTAGTAAAGGACAGATCATTGATGCAGACTCCACTTCTATTGACGCAACCACAACAATTCAACCAGAAGAACCAATAGATCCCAAATAGGGAGAGTGCCTTTTCCATTCACAGATGTTGGTGAAGGGGACCCCACTGCATTTTATTGTTGATAGCAGAAGCCAGAATAACCTCATCTCAACAGAGGTCGTCAAATAGTTGGGATTGTCGAAAACACCACACCTGCAACCATACAAGATTGGGTGGCTTCACTAAGGACGAGATATTTGTGTCAACCAATAGTGTTTATTATCATACGGCATCCAACCCTTCAAGGATGAGGTATTATGTGATGTTGCCCCATTGGATGTCTGTGATGTCCTCTTGGGCCAACCATATATGTGGAGACGTCATTTTTTTTATGAGTCTCAACCTCATAGTGTCATTGTTACTCTGGGGGGTCATCTCTACAGAATACCATAGGTAGTTCCAACTATTGTTCCACCTAAATAGTGTCGCAAGGTAGTATCTCATACTACAAAATTCAGCTTCTTCACAGTCTGTTCAAAAGGGGAATAGAAGGGCACTGCAACCACTACAACCTCACCCCAAGCACCCTCTATCCAACAAAAGAAGGTCAACAAGGTTGCAGCAAAACACAAAGATTCCTTCTGCAAATAGGCATCTCATGTAGCCAGACTGGATAAAAAGGTCCAACCCTTCCAGCCACATGTTCGTGACAACCTTCAACAAGCTAAGCAGCACAACTTATCCAATAAGGCAAACAACTCCTCAAGATGCAGACTCAACAAATGATTTTCCCTCTCCCCCGATCACTCAATGCAATGAATACCATTGCTTCCTAAGGAGGGAGGATTGATCTAGGTGGATATCGGTGGCCACCCACCTTTTCCAATTGGCTCAAAACAATTTTCTGGCAATTTTGGTAATTTACTATTTTTAACAGTTTTTAACTTGCGGGTCTATTTTGAGGGCCTAAATGAAGGTTTTTAAATATTTAGCTTCTCAATGATATCCAAATTCATGATTTATCCCCTAAAATGAATCTCCTCAATGATACCTTTCCAACAAGCTATCATACACCTAAAATGAAGATCGTATGCAAAAGTTACGACCCCGAGAAGTTGATGTACTAACTTACCCAAATACGGCCTACATGAATTTTGGCGCTTCATCTCCTAGGGTTAGGTTTTTGGATGTCTAGGTTTTTGGGAATTCTTTTTTATTATAAAAATTCCTTCAGAGCCTCATTGNAGAGATAAGTTGCCACCATTCTAGCGAGTCTTTCACTCTATATTTTTACAGTCTCTATACATTTATTTCATTAATAGAAATCATGTATTACTGTATATCTGTGGCTCTTGTTATATTTTTGATATATCCCCGTTATATTGTTGTCTCTCTTGCAATATCTCTGAATATTTATGTGTTATATCTCCGCTCTCATTTCGTGTTGAAAATAATCCAGATCAGGCTCTATTTACTATGTGACATTCATAGATCACTTCTCAAGAAATACTTGGATGTACCTCATAAAAATGAAAGATGAAGTATTTGGCAAGTTCCAGGAATTCAAGGCTGAAGTGGAAAACTTGACAAATACAAAGATCAAGACACTAAGATCTGATAATGGAGGAGAATACACCTCCAAGAAACTCGTTGTGTTTTGTAAAGCAGTTGGGATTAGGAGGGATCTAATTGTCCCACATAGTCCCCAATAGAATGGTGTAGCAGAAAGAAAGAATCGTTCCATTGAAGAATATGATAAGGCAAAGATGAATGACCAGAATCTATCCATGTTTCTATGGGGAGAAGCAACTATGACAATTGTATATATTCATAATAAGTTCTCATGGTATATTGAATAACATGACTCTAGAAAAATACTTCTTAGGAAAGAATCCAAGTGTAGAACACTTAAGGATATTTGGGTGTCCTGTCTATATCCATGTTCTGAAGGAAAAAATGAAGAAGTTGGAACCTTCAGAAAAGAAGGTCATATTCATTGGATATAGTGATACATCAAAAGCTTACATAATCTATGTCCCAGGCCAACAAAAGATTGAAATCAGCACAGACGTAACTTTTTATGAGAAGATTTCCTTCAAGAAATATATAGAAGATCCCATAGAATCTAATGATGAAGAATAATATGAAGACCCCAAGGAAGAAAGTACATGTTCACCAGAACATCCTAGTGAAGAACCAGAGAAACCACTTGAACCTGTAGAACCAGTTGTTGTACCCAAGAATAGAAAATGACCAACATGTCTAGAATCCACCTTACAAGAAGCAAAAATACATAAAGATCCCAATGGCACCTTCGAGGAAAACAAGAGGCCCAAAACATTCTCTAGTTATCCAGCACTCATGACAAGTCTTGTCAATGCAGAACCTTCCACCTTTGAGGAAGAAGTCAAGAAGAAAGAATGGAAGGAAGCTATGATGGGAGAATATCAATCTCTCATGAAAAATGATGTATGGGAAATTGTGCCTAGACCTGAAGGAAATTCGATAGTAAGCTCAAAATGGATTTACAAGATAAATTATGTAGTAGATGGGAGCATAGATAAATACAAGGCGATATTCATGGCTAGAGGGTTCTCTGAGTAGGAGAGATAAGACTATGGTGAGATGTTTTCTCTAGTTTCTAGATATACCTCTATCAGAGCCATCATATCTCTTGCATCATCCATGGGTTGGAGTTTACATCAGATGGATGTAAATACTATTTTTCTCAATGGAGTAATTGAGGAAGAAGTATACATAGAGAAACCTCAAGGTTATGAGGTACACCCAAGAGATACCTATGCATGCATATTAAATAAGGCCTTGTATGGACTCGAGCAAGCTCCAAGATCTTGGTATGCACAAATTAATAGTTACTTGACGAGACTTGGATTTTCCAAGACCTATGTTGATCCAAACCTTTATTACAAGGTTGTGAATGATGCACCTATGATCCTACTACTATGTGTTGATGATTTGTTTCTGACAAGTTTAGAGCCTCTCATTATTCAGTGTAAGAAGGAGTTATCCTTTGAATTCGATATGAAGGATCTTGGTCTCATGCATTATTATTTGGGACTGGAAGTATGGCAAAAGCATGGTGAAGTATTCCTAGGGAAAGGGAATTGTGTTGTAAAGATCCTTCAGAAGTTTGGGATGATGGATTGAAAATCCATGGCAACTCCCATGGTGATAGATATGAGGAAGTTGAGAGACTCTGATTCAGATCTAGTAGACTCGTCCCTGTACCAGAAATCGATTGGCTCATTGATGTATTTGGTGAATACCCGACCAAACATTTTCTTTATTGTGAACACATTGAGCTAGTTGTAAGTGGAACTTAGACATGAGCATTGGATAGATGCAAAGCATATTTTGAGATATCTTTGTGGGACATTAAACTATGGATTGAGATATGTCTTAAACAATGATGTACAACTGCATGGATTTATTGATTTAGATTGGGATGGGAGTGCATATGACAGAAAGAGTACTTATGGTGTATGCTTTAATTTGGGATCTGCTATGATATCATGGGCTAGCACGAAGCGAAATTCTGTTGCAATCAGCACTACAAAAGCAAAGTATATTGTAGCTTGTAATTCTTGTATGTAAGAAGTATGGCTCTGTAAGCTAGTTTCTGGACTATTTGATCAGGTGCTTGATTCGACTGCAATACATTGTGATAATCAGAGTTGTGTGAAGCTTTCATAGAAACCATATTCCATGATAGGTCGAAGCACATTGAGATCAAGTACTATTTTCTCCGTGATAAAGACCAAAAGGGAGAAGTGATTCTCTAGTTCATCTCCACCGATGAGAAGAGAACTGAAATTTTGATGAAGCCTCTATCCATGATAAAGTTCACATACTTGAGGGACAAGATGGGACTAGTGGAGATTTCTCCCTTGGTTGAAAGGGAAGAGATTACTTCCTCGGTTGGGAGAGAGTGTTGATGGACCAACATTCTCCCCGTGGAGAATGGTCCAGGTTGACAGATTGTTGATGTGTATCATGCTAGTACATCTTAGATATAATTCTTCAACATCATGCTAGTATATCTTAGATATGATACAGATGTCCTGAGATGCATCATGTGAGTACAACTTAGATATGATGCATTGGCATCATGCTAGTACAACATAGAGACGATGCTTATGCTTGAGTCGCATCATGCTAGTACATCTTAGATATGATGTAGAGCATAATGCTAATACAACTTAGAGATGATGCATATGACTCACATCATGATAGATATGATCATGCTAGTACAACTTAGAGATGATGTAGAGAATCATGCTAGTACAACTTAGAGATGATACAGAGACAATCTACATCATGCAAGTACAACTTAGAGATGGTGCATTGACATGATGCTAGTATGGCTTAGAGATGATGTAGGAGGTACTCCACATTATGCTAGTACAACTTAGATATGATGCATTCACATCATGCTAGTATGGATTAGGGATGATACAATGGAGAGGATGGTTCTTGTAGCCATTGAGGACACTCAACATCTGTTGGGACAATTATTCTTCTGGGAAATATGTCCGGATTAGAAGAATGGTCCTTGTGACACTTTGTTGAGTGCGTTGAGTTCAACACATGACTTATTCAACATCATGACCAATTACTCATATGGTGTATGGCCTCGAGAGATGATGCATTTTATGATATATTTTTGATACCAGGATTCTATCAAATGATACTGATAGTGGTAATGTTGCTCGTGACTTAATCTACATGATCATGAGATAGCATGTGTGCCTATGATGATGCTACTAGCTAGGAGGGAGTGTTGATATTATGGTAGTTTTTGGAGGTATATATAAAACTCCATGTGTAACCTATGACTAGATTATCTTTCATCTAGAGATTGGAAGTTGAAAACATTATTTCTCAGTAGTCTTATTAAAAATGAAAACAATACAAAACACAATATTTTGCAAAGTGAAATATTGAAGATTCAATGATTTATTAATATATTTATGAATCATTAACAATAGAAATGATTGCATATGCAAAATTAGAATAAAAAATCATGTAATGGTGCACTATCACTCCACCTAAAAATCATGTAATGGTGCACTTTCACTCAACATGAAAGGTTTATTTTAGGTGATAATTGTAAGCATAAGTAAAAATGAGCCAAAATGAACAATCACACAAAGACATCTTCCCCCCTAGGGGGGATGAACAACAGGGACTATGTGGTCCATTTATTTTATTAATGACATTACAAATATCTTTTTTGGAATGACTTGTGATCATTCATTAGGGGTATAACAAGTCTTTACAAGATTTTAGAAGTCTTTATTGAAGAATGGGGTGCTCCCGGGTGTTCTGGAATGTCTAAATCCACCAATTTTTGACAAAATATCCCCTTGATTGTTCACCAACCTGAAAAACATAGAAATTAAAAAAACCTAAAAGATGCCCAAAAACACTTTAGAAGTGTCTTGGACTTATGTTAGAAAACCCCAAAAAATTTACTAAGTAAAAACTAAGAAAAGAAAGGAAAAATGAGCTAAGCAAAACAAGATAGAAAGCTTTCTTCCTTAGGGTCTTTGGCTACTATTTTAGAGAAGAAAATTATAATAATAATAATAGTCCATTTTTAAGGTCACGACCAAGATAGACACCAAATTAGTGTATGAGACCTCCATGTTTGTGGGACAAGGGACCCCCTCCGCCCAACGATTTGACTGGTAAAGTCTACGTAGGTATACATACCCTACCCACATTTGGATTTGAACTTGTGACCTCTTAGGAGGAAACAGATGTTCTTAAACATTAGGTCCAATCATACTATTAAAAGCACTTAGATGCCAAATTTAGAGATGAAAAATCTTGGAAAAAGACTACCTTTTAACCCTTAAAAATTTGGGAGAAAAATGATTGATAAAAGGAGACCTTTTCTATACTAGATTTAAACTTTAGATGGAACTTGAAAGTGAAAAATTAGATCTAGATTATATATGCATGCAAACAAAACTTTCTTTAGGTTTAACTTTAAAATAAGACAAAGCTTTAAATCTTGCATGCAAAATAAAAGGTAACTGGAAAATATTAGAACTTGTTTGAGAAAGAGAGAAAAGAGTGTCGGATGGAAGTAGATATTGAGCTATGGATTCCTCTTGGTGTGTTGAAGAGGGAAATTGATCTGATAGAAGGAAATTGAATATTTTGGAGACTTGACCTAGAGCTCTCCACTCCAATCCAAAGGTCCTGCAAACTTGGAAAATTCCTGCAAAATAGTTTGTTAAAGGTGGGTGCACCCACTTCCTACATATAAAATCTAGAAAACATGTAAATCAAACTAGAATAACATGAGATCATAGATTAAACATGATAGAAATAATAATATTTAGCAATGCAAACTAGCCCACTAATATCTTACTATTCAAGGATAAATTAACAATGAAATTGTGAAAAACAAGTTTACCATAACTTCAACACATCAAAATAGAACAATGACATCCACACATTTTCTCAACACCACAAGAATGACCTCCAAATTTTTCAATTATTTATTCCACAAATATTTAAATCATTACAAAAATATAACTCTAGGTCTTCAAATCTAGTTTACAATGGGAGAGCAAGCACTAACATATAGCACATTGGGTGACAATCCCAAGAGAGGGGGCCACACCACTTGGAGAGGGAGGGCGCACCATGTGTGAGGGAAAGAGGTAACAAGTGGTATCACATGGCTGTCACCTCTCATAGAACTCCTAAAGGGTGCCACTTGTGAGAAAGAGAGAAAGAGGGAGGGAGCCACCTCTCAAGAGGTAGGCACCCTCCTCAAGAATGTGCCACTTCCCCCAAGAGGGGCGCGCCTCCCAATGAGAAATCTCCTCAACTCAAGTTTAAACTCAAACAACTGATCCCTAACTCCTTATAAATTTCCACAAAGACTTGGTGAACTCAAGTAAGGGTGATTTAACTCAAAACATGTCCCTGACATGTTTCCCAAAAAATAGCACTTGCTAATTTTTTGTCTTTTATTTGTCTTTTACTAATTTTTGTGAGTAAAATTAATTTTAAGTGATTAAAAATCACTAATTTCACTTACAAAGTGGGTACTTAGGTAAAGTGGGTATTTAGGGTTTGAAAAAAATACCCCAAGGTATATAATGGCTCCTAGTACCACTTATTTAACTTAGGACTTATTTACAATTAAAATATCCCAATTTTGCGAGAAATTCTATTTTTGCATAAACAATTAAAAAACCTAAGGGGGACATAGCGCATTTCCATGAGACTCTAGGAGGATGATTAGCATGGTAATATAAATTATACACTAGAATTATATGACCAAGATAAGGCCTAACCATCAATACATACTCTAGCTTTGGAGGAAATGAGTGAAAAAACTAGAAATTATAACTTGCTTAAAAATTAATTCAAGCAAGGAATAATTAATAAGTCAAAAAAAACTCTAGAGTAATGCGCCCATGATTAAGTACTAGGAGGATAATCCTTTTAAAAATTCATCATTCTAAATTCATATTATTACAATTCCCCGCAGGGGTATAGAAATGCGGTAAAAAAGCAGAAAAGGGGCCAAAATGGTCAGCTGGACTTCTAAACTCTGAATGTTGAATAAGTATTTGTTCAATATTTGGTGGCTCAGCGAATCAACTGCAAGTTCATCCTAGTGAAAATTGGTGGGTAACACCGACCATGATGGTGATCAACATGTTCACAGATAACAACCTAGTAGCTCCCCTCAAGTTGCCTTTTCTACTTCAGATCAACCATGCTCATCACATCCAATGAACTCAGTGTATGGGAGATGGTAACCCAAATTTACCGTGAGATATGTTAATACTTATTTCATGTGAAGTGTTGTGATTAATGAACTAGACACATGGATAAGGATCATTGTTTGAAGTTGGATAATGGATCAGTAGCTCAAGAAGTTATGTTTGTTTCTTTGTTTCACCTTGGTGGCCAACATTTGTTCCCTAGTCCCATGTTTTCATCGCCCATGAAAAAGAGGTACTACTAGGGGGCACTCAAAAGGTTAATGTTTCATTCCACACCATACTTAACACTTTCCATCTTGGATCTTGTCACATTGTACTAAACTTCGGTAATGGGTCATGGTCCATTCTCTCATGAGAAGAGGGGTTGAAGGCCCAGAGATTGATTGCAATTGTTGCTAAAATAATAAAAGAATGATGCTAAAGAAAGAAAGGAATAATAGCAAAGGACTCTCAAAATCTAGTCAACTTGAGCTCTACCCTTTTCATGTTTGCACCATTCCCAAGCATTGATGTTATAGCTTGAAACCTTATAAAGGGGACTTGCAAATATGATAAGAGGAAAAATAAAAAGGAAGATAAAGGGGTTCAAAAAAATGTAGCGCTTAGAAAGTGGTAAGTCAAGAACAAGCACAACCTCCACAAATACGCTCATATAAATGGACTCAATGACACCATAAGCCATGAATTAATCCCAACACGTACCACTATCACACTTACTCTTGAAGGATTATTTTGTTTCACTATTTCCCTCGGGACATATCCCTCTACATGTGTCTTTTCTTTCACTTTTTTGGTTGGCACACCTAATAGGGTCTAGTGAAGGCCATCCCATATTCAAACTTGCTAACTTACATAAAATCCTAAGCTGGTGTCATATTTGAAGGGAATATTGAAGTGAATTGTCCATGTGGCTTATATATTAAGTAACAACTTACTTTGCATGATTTAAGGACTGGTATATCTTATGAACATTGATTTACTTGATTTTGCATTCTATTTTGATACGGATGCCCCTGACATGGTTCTTTGAAGGACGCCCCAATCTTTCACCCATGATGTTCTTCCTTTATTGCAAGATATGATAGTGTGATGTAGAGCAATGAGTCACCCAATGACACAACACATTCATACAATGGTTCTCACATCTTCAGGACCTTGGACAATGGATAGATGGGATTGATTTTTCGCAGATTTGGTCACAATGGCACACAGATGGGATAAAATCCCACATGTTGGGTAGTGTAACTCAGGGATTATTGCTCATTGGATTGAGGATGTTGCACCAATGGATTGTTGTATGTCTTGTAGAAATGAGATACACCCCTCTCCACCTTGGATGCAATGACCTATGCCCTAGACATTGGTCCTCCATTGATGATGAAGTAACATTTTAGGGTTTGACGATGATAGGGTTTGATGACCACTTGGGGTACCATTGATGATGTGACATGACCGTAGATGAGGAGATGCACCTTTCACCATGATTACACCATGAGATTATGACACATGGCCTTGGGAGGCTCTCACACACCCTTTTGGAGCATGAAATCACCACACTTGTCACCTAGGAGGGAATTTTAGTATTGTTTACATTATTTATCATTTGTGAAGGAAAAATTGAGGGTTTGGCCCTGTTATCTCACAAGTTGTAGTTTGGGAAAATCCCAACCCAACCACCAAGTGGCCACAACTTAAGGACACTATACCCAATGTCACCTCAATATAGGTCCCACGCTTCAAGGGTGACTAGGTCACTCTAGGGAGGCAATCCCAGTGACCCTAGGGGGAATGGAGGGGGAAAACATAAATGGAAAGAGTGGAGCCCCTAGAGGTCAATATTCTAAATGGAAATGGAAGGATGATAATGAGTCTTAGGTTTTTTTGAGGTTGCCAAAACCTTGGATGATTTGTCCAGAAGTTGGTACCTACTCGAGACACAAGGAAAATCACTATGCAATATAATATGGTAGCTGGATTAGCAAGCTAGGATTGTTGTCCCTGATTTGCAGAAATAAATGACAGTATATATCAGCAGTAAAAAAGCACTAGAGATGCATGAAATATTGCTCAAAATCAAATGAAATATGCTTGAAACAAAGTAGATAATCATTGGAGAATTTCATGATCTATAACATGAGACTTTAGCAATGAATTATGGTTGTCATAAAATATGTATGCAAAAGTATTTTTCAGCCTTATGGATGTAGAAAACTTGTTGCGACAACAGTGAAATCAGTCACTAAAACTTGCAAAGAAACCACTAAAAAATTGTATTAAACCAAGTAGAATAAATTGGAAAATTCTTAGCAACGTTTCACAGTGAAATCACAAATTATGAGTGGCTTTAGGTTAGGGTTTCTATAGTGAAATTACCAGCCTTATGGCTGTAGGAAAGAAAGAATTTTTTCAGAAAACTTATCCAATCAAATCAGCCCCTAGCTAGCTCAATAAATGCACCTAGGTTAGTAGAAGGTTAGGGAATTAGATTTTTAGGCCTAGTCTAAGGTTAGTTTAAGAGATAATTAGGGTTAGTAGGCTAGGGTTAGAGAAGCCCTAATCGTTGTATTTTAGTTCTAATACAACAGCAATAATTTGTGGTTGAAAGGAGATTCCTCAATAAGGCAAGGTAACTCAAGGCTATGGGAACGAAACTCAAGTGAGAAAAGACCAAAACTTAAAACTTTCATGTTTCCCAATGTAACAATTTATATCTCCAATGCAAGATTAGTGCCTTTAGTTATGGGCTAATGGAGTATTAAAGAAATATCTAGGACTACTAAACCCTTGGGGGTGTAAATACTCTTACTTCCCAAGGTAAGTAACCTAGCCAGGATTTGAAATTGAGGGGTGTAAATCCTCTTACTTCCTCAACAAAACCCTTGCAAATAACTTTAAAAGATTGGTAATAGTGGTGGAAACTAGGATAGGGGTGTATATCCTTATACTCCCTATCTATCCTTGGCCAAAACAACCTTAACTTGAATTACCAATGATAATAACAAAGTAAAGAACCATACCAATCCAAGAAAATCCTTAACATGCCAATGCAAACCACCACAAAAAGCTAGAAGTGACCTCCAAGAGATAGTGCATTGTCATCATCATCATCAACCATAACCAAAAGACATCATTCCATAGCACAAGAGGAAAAATACTCCAAGTGTAGTGAAAATGTCCGTCCAAGTACTTCTCCAAGATGGGAGAGTTATGTTAAAATGAGATCTTATAATATCTTATTTATAAAAAATGTCACTAAGATAGTTTGTCCACATAATTTAGGGTAAACCACAAGACTAAGGTTCAACAACCCTAATATTGCCCCTTTTTACAAAGTAATATTAAAAAATTCACTTTAATTTG
>JASDQU010309135.1:114084-125735 GCA_032191745.1 Picea mariana
GGGTTCCGTAATGGTGTGGCATGTGAAGTGGACCCGGTCTCCTGTCACATCATCCTCCTTGTCATGATTCCCTCTTGCCACCTATACTCCACTCAACCACGTGACAAGGCCCGTTCCTATTGGCCATTCACTAACCCTATTGGGATTCATCCCTATTGGCCAGTCGCTAGCCCTATCAGGGTTCGACGGTTGCAGAATCGAATGATTCGACATTTCTGTAGCACCGAGTCATGAATTACTGAGAGGTGCCATGGTTATTTGACCTATGATCATGACCCACGATCACATGGGAGTAGACAGAGAAAGAGCTAGCTTACGCTAGGCCTCCGTAGATATTTCAGGGGCTTTGATTCTGTAGAAAGCAATGAAATTTTTTATTATGGTAGTGGGTGTGTTACATGCTAGTATATCTTAGAGACAATGCTTATGCTTGAGTTGCATCATGCTAGTACATCTTATATTAGATATGATGTAGAGCATAATGCTAATACAACTTAAATATGATGCATATGACTCACATCATGATAGATATGATCATGCTAGTACAACTTAGATATGATGTAGAGCATCATGCTAGTACAACTTAGAGATGATACAGAGATAATCTACATCATGCGAGTACAACTTAGAGATGGTGCATTGACACGATGCTAGTATGACTTAGAGATGATGTAGGTGATACTCCACATCATGATAGTACAACTTAGATATGATGCATTCACATTATGCTAGTATGGATTAGAGATGATACAATGGAGACGATGGTTCTTGTAGCCATTGAGGACACTCAACATCTGTTGGGACAATTATTATTCTGGGACGTATGTCCGGATTAGAAGAATGGTCCTTGTGACACTTTGTTGAGTGCGCTGAGTTCAACACATGACTTATTCAATATCATGCCCAATTACTCATATGGTGTATGGCCTCGAGCGATGATGCATTTTATGATATATTTTTGATACCAGGATTCTATCAAAGGATACTGATAGTGGTAATGTTGCTCGTGACTTAATCTACGTGATCATGAGATAGCATGTGTGCCCATGATGATGCTACTTGTTAATACCTCGCTAGCTAGGAGGGAGTGTTGATATTATGGTAGTTTTGGGAGGTATATATAAACCTCCATGTGTAACCTCTAACTAGATTATCTTTCATCTAGAGATTGGAAGTTGAAAACATTATTTTTCAATAGTCTTATTAAAAATGAAAGCAATACAAAACAAAACATTTTGCAAAGTGAAATATTGAAGATTCAATGATTTATTAATATATTTATGAATCATTAAGAATAGAAATGATTGCATATGCAAAATTAGAATAAAAAATCATGTAATGGTGCACTGTCACCACCTGAAAATCATGTAATGGTGCACTTTCACTCAACATTAAAGGTTTATTTTAGGTGATAATTGTAAGCATAAGTAAAAATGAGCCAAAATGAACAATCACACAAAGACATCTTCCCCCCTTGGGGGGATGAACAACGGGGACTATGTGGTCCATTTATTTTATTAATGACATTACAAATATCTTTTTCGGGATGACTCATGATCATTCATTAGGGGTATAACAAGTCTTTACAAGATTTTAGAAGTCTTTATTGAAGAATGGGGTGCTCCCGGGTGTTCTGGAATGTCTAAATCCACCAATTTTTGACAAAATATCCCCTTGATTGTTCACCAAACTGAAAAAAATAGAAATTAAACAAACCTAAAAGATTCCCAAAAACACTTTGGAAGTGTCTTGGACTTATGTTAGAAAAACCCAAAAAATTTACTAAGTAAAAACTAAGAAAAAAAAGCATAATGAGCTAAGCAAAACAAGATAGAAAGCTTGCTTCCTTAGGGTCGTTGGCTGCTATTTTAGAGAAGAAAATAATAATAATAATAATAATAATATTCCATTTTTAAGGTCACGGCCAAGCTAGACACCAAATTGGTGTATGAGACTCCATGTTTGTGGGACAAGGGACCCCCTCCGCCCAACGATTTGACTGGTAAAGTCTACATAGGTATACATACCCTACCCACATATGGATTTGAACTTGTGACCTCTTAAGAGGAAACACATGTTCTTAACCATTAGGCCCAATCATACTATTAAAAGCACTTAGATGCCAAATTTAGAGATGAAAAATCTTGGAAAAAGACTACCATTTAACCCTTAAAAATTTGGGAGAAAAATGATTGATAAAAGGAGACCTTTTCTATACTAGATTTAAACTTTAGATGGAACTTGAAAGTGAAAAATTAGATCTAGATTATCTATGCATGAAAACAAAACTTTCTTTAGATTCAACTTTAAAATAAGACAAAGCTTTAAATCTTGCATGCAAAATAAAAGGTAACTAGAAAATATTAGAACTTGTTTGAGAAAGAGAGAAAAGAGTGTCGGATGGAAGTGGATATTGAGCTATGGATTCCTCTTGGTGTATTGAAGAGGGAAATTGATCTGATAGAAGGAAATTGAAGATTTTGGAGACTTGACCTAGAGCTCTCCACTCCTTCAATCCAAAGGTCCTGCAAACTTGGAAAATTCCTGAAAATACTTTGTTAAAGGTGGGTGCACCCACTTCCTACATATAAAATATAGAAAACATGTAAATCAAACTAGAATAACATGAGATCATAGATTAAACATGATAGAAATAATAATATTTAGCAATGCAAACTAGCCCACTAATATCTTACTATTCAAGGATAAATTAACAATGAAATTGTGAAAAACAAGTTTACCATAACCTCAACACATCAAAATAGAACATTGACATCCACACATTTTCTCAACACCACAAGAATGACCTCCAAAGTTTTCAATTATTTATTCCACAAATATTTAAATCATTACAACAATATAACTCTAGGTCTTCAAATCTAGTTTACAATGGGAGAGTAAACACTAACATATAGCACGTTGGGTGACAATCCCAAGAGAGGGGGCCACACCACTTGGAGAGGTAGGGTGCACCATGTGTGAGGGAAAGAGGTAACAAGTGGTATCACATGGTTGTCACCTCTCATAGAATTCCTAAAGGGTGCCACTTGTGAGAAAGAGAGCAAGACGGAGGGAGTCACCTCTCAAGAGGTAGGCACCCTCCTCAAGAATTTGCCACTTCCCCCAAGAGGGGCATGCCTCCCAATGAGAAATCTCCTCTACTCAAGTTTAAACTCAAACAAATCATCCCTAACTCCTTATAAATTTCCACAAAGACTTGGTGAACTCAAGTAAGGGTGATTTAACTCAAAACATGTCCTCGACATGTTTCCCAAAAAATAGCACTTGCTAATTTTTTGTATTTTATTTGTCTTTTACTAATTTTTGTGAGTAAAATTAATTTTAAGTGATTAAAAATCACTAATTTCACTCACAAAGTGGGTACTTAGGTAAAGTGGGTATTCTGAGTTTGAAAAAAATACCCCAAGGTATATAATGGATCCTAGTACCACTTATATAACTTAGGACTTATTTACAATTAAAATATCTTGATTTTGCGGGCAATTCTATTTTTGCATAAACAATTAAAAAACCTAAGGGGGATGTAGTGCATTTCCATGAGACTCTAGGAGGATGATTAGCATGGTAATATAAATTATACACTATAATTATATGACCAAGATAAGGCCTAACCATCAATACATACTATAGCTTTGGAGGAAATGAGTGAAAAAACTAGAAATTATAACTTGCTTAAAAATTAATTCAAGCAAGGAATAATTAGTAAGTCAAAAAACACTCTAGAGTAATGCTCCCATGATTAAGTCCTAGGAGGATAATCCTTTTAAAAATTCATTGTGTTAAATTCATATTATTACAATTCCCCGTAGGGGTATGGAAATGCGGTAAAAAAGCAGAAAAGGGGCCAAAATGGTCAGTTGGACTTATAAACTTTGAATGTTGAAGAAGTATGTGTTCAATATCTGGTGGCTTAGCGAATCAACTGCAAGTTCATCCTAGTGAAAATTGGTGGATAACGCTGACCATGATGGTGATCAACATGTCCACAGATAACAACCTAGTAGCTCCCCTCAAGTTGCCTTTTCTACTTCAGATCAACCAAGCTCATCACATCCAATGAACTCAATGTATGGGAGATGGTAACCCAACTTTACCGTGAGATATGTTAATACTTATTTCATGTGAAGTGTTGTGATTAATGAACTAGACATGTGGATAAGGATCATTGGTTGAAGTTGGATAATGGATCACTAGCTCAAGAAGTTATGTTTGTTTCCTTGTTTCACCTTGGTGGCCAGCATCTGTTCCCTAGTCCCATGTTTTCATCGCCAATGAAAAAGGGGTACTACTAGGGGGCACTCACAAGGGTAATGTTTCATTCCACACCATACTTAACACTTTCCATATTGGAGCTTGTCACATTGTACTAAACTTCGGTAATGGGTCATGGTCCATTCTCTCATGAGAAGAGGGGTTGAAGGCCCAAAGGTTGATTGCAAATGTTGCTAAAAGAATAAAAGAATGATTCTAAAGAAAGAAAGGAATAATAGCAAAGGACTCTCAAAATCCATTCAACTTGAGCTATACCCTTTTCATGTTTGCACCATTCCCAAGCAGTGATGTTATATCTTGAAACCTTATAAAGGGGACTTGCAAATATGATAAGAGGAAAAATAAAAAGGAAGATAAAGGGGTTCATAAAAATGTAGTGCTTAGAAAGTGGTAACTCAAGAAAAACCACAACCTCCACAAATATGCTCATATAAATGGACTCAATGACACCATAAATCATGAACTAATCCCAACATGTACCACTATCACACTTACTCTTGAAGGATTATTTTGTTTCAATGTTTCCCTCAGGACATATCCCTCTACACGTGTCTTTTCTTTCACTGTTTTGGTTGGCACACCTAATAGGGTCCAGTGAAGGCCATCCCATATTCAAACTTGCCAACTTACATAAAATCCTAAGCTGGTGTCATATTTGAAGGGGATATTGAAGTGAATTGTCCATGTGGCTTATATCTTAAGTAACAACTTACTTTGCATGATTTAAGGACTGGTATATCTTATGAACATTGATTTACTTGATTTCGTATTCTATTTTGATTCGGATGCCCCTGACATGGTTCTTTGAAGGATGCCCCAATCTTTCACCCATGATGTTCTACCTTTATTTCAAGATATGATAGTGTGATGCAGAGCAGTGAGTCACCCAATGACACAAAAAATTCATACAATGGCTCTCACATCTTCAGGACCTTGGACAATGGATAGATGGGATTGATTTTTCACAGATTTGGTCACAATTGAACACAGATGGGATAAAATCCCACATGTTGGGTAGTGTAACTTAGGGATTATTTCTCATTGGATTGAGGATGTTGCACCAATGGATTGTTGGATGCCTTGTAGAGATGAGATACACCCCTCTCCACCTTGGATGCAATGACCTATGCCCTAGACATTGGTCCTCCATTGATGATGAAGTAACATTTTAGGGTTTGACAATGATAGGGTTTGATGACCACTTGGGGTACCATTGATGATGTGACATGACCATAGATGAGGAGATGCACCTTTCACCATGATTACACCATGAGATTATGACACATGGACTTGGGAGGCTCTCACACACCCTCTTGGAGCATGACATCACCACACTTGTCACCTAGGAGGGAATTTTAGTATTGTTTACATTATTTATCATTTGTGAAGGAAAAATCGAGGGTTCGGACCTGTTATCTCACAAGTTGTAGTTTGGGAAAATCCCAACCCAACCACCAAGTGGCCACAACTTAAGGACACTATACCCAATGTCACCTCAATATAGGTCCCACGCTTCAAGGGTGACTAGGTCACTCTAGGGAGGCGATCCCGGTGACCCTAGGGGGAATGGAGGGGGAAAACTTAAGTGGAAAGAGTGGAGCCCCTAGAGGTCAATATTCTAAATGGAAATGGAAGGATGATAATGAGTCTTAGGTTTTTTTGAGGTTGCCAAAATCTTGGATGAATTGTCGAGAAGTTGGTACCTACCCGAGACACAAGGAAAACCACTATGCAATACAATATGTTAGTTGGATCAGAAAGCTAGGATTGTTGTCCCTGATTTGCAGAAATAAATGACAGTATATATCAGCAGTAAAAAAAGTACTAGAGTTGCATGAAATATTGCTCAAAATCAAATGAAATATGCTTGAAACAAAGTAGATAATCATTGGAGAATTTCATGATCTATAACATGAGACTTTAGCAATGAATTATGGTTGTCATAAAATATGTATGCAAAAGTATTTTTCAGCCTTATGGCCATAGCAAAATTTTTGTGACAATAGTGAAATTAGTCACTAAAACTTGCGAAGAAACCACTCAAAAATTGTATTAAACCAAGTAGAATAAATTGGAAATTTTTTAGCAACGTTTAATGGTGAAATCGCAAATTATGAGTGGCTTTAGGTTAGGATTTCTATAGTGAAATTACCAGCCTTATGGCTGTGGGAAAACAATACTTGTTGCAGAAAACTTATCCAATCAAATCAGCCCCTAGCTAGCTCAATAAGTGCACCTAGGTTAGTAGAAGGTTAGGGAATTAGATTTTTAGGCCTAGTCTAAGGTTAGTTTAAGAGATAATTAGGGTTAGTAGGCTAGGGTTAGAGAAGGCCTAATCGTTGTAGTTTAGTTCTAATACAAAAACAATAATTTGTGGTTGAAAGGGGATTACTCAATGAGGCAAGGTAACTCAAGACTATGGGAACGAAACTCAAGTGAGAAAAGACCAAAACTTAAAACTTTCATGTTTCCCAATGCAACAATTTATATCTCCAATGCAAGATTAGTGCCTTTAGTTATGGGTTAATGGGGTCTTAAAAAAGGAGATAGGACTACTAAACCCTTGGGGGTGTAAATACTCTTACTTCCCAAGGTAAGTAACCTAGCCAGGATTTGAAATTGAGGGGTGTAAATCCTCTTACTTCC
Organism: Picea mariana; assembly: GCA_032191745.1. Taxonomy (NCBI): domain Eukaryota; kingdom Viridiplantae; phylum Streptophyta; class Pinopsida; order Pinales; family Pinaceae; genus Picea; species Picea mariana. The sequence continues at coordinate 121,024 of JASDQU010309135.1, forward strand.
TCAACAAAACCCTTGCAAATAACTTTAAAATCTTGGTAATAGTGGTGGAAACTAGGATAGGGGTGTATATCCTTATACTCCCTATCTATCCTTGGCCAAAACAACCTTAACTTGAATTACCAATGATAATAACAAAGTAAAGAACCATACCAATCCAAGAAAAGCCTTAACATGCCAATGCAAACCACAAAAAAAAGCTAGAAGTGACCTCCAAGATATAGTGCATCGTCATCATCATCATCAACCATAACCAAAAGACATCATTCCATAGCACAAGAGGAAAAATACTCCAAGTGTAGTGAAAATTTCAGTCCAAGTACTTCTCCAAGATGGGAGAGTTGTGTTAAAATGAGATCTTATAATCTCTTATTTATACAAAATGTCACTAAGATAGTTTGTCCACATAATTTAGGGTAAACCACAAGACTAAGGTTCAACAACCCTAATATTGCCCCTTTTTACAAAATAATTTAAAAAAATTCACTTTAATTTGACTTTTTGCACAAAGAAAACCCTAGTTTATGTTGGACAACTGAGAGGGGGGGGGGTGAATCAGTTGTTACCAAGCTTAAACAATTATGCTTATTTTAAACTCTTTGCAGAGCACTGAATGGCAATCACAATAATGCCAGGAAGTAAGAAATAGAACATTCAACATCATTCACACATATGAAATATACAGAGACAGATATTTCCTGAGGAAACCCATAAAGGGTAAAAACCTCTTCTTCTTTATATGATAAGTAATCTTTACATTATGTACATTATTATACTTATGAGCACTAACTCATAATGAGGCTACAACCTCTATTTTGCAAGATGCAACTTGCTGAGAGAACTAACTCTCTGTTTTCTCTAGCACCTACTTGAAGGAAGCACCAACTCCTTGGTTTCTCTAGCACCCACTAGAAGGAAGCACCAACTCCCTAAGTGTTCCATCACCAACTAGATGGAAGCACCAATTTCCAGTCACACAGGCACCAACCTATATAACAGAGAACAACAGTTCTCCCTTGCACCACCCTGCCACCCTGGTTTCTCTGGCTGCAACCACATGGAAGCTACAACTCCATGTGTTCAAGCAACCACTTGAACCTCTGAGGACAACAGTCCTCCCTAGCACCTCCCTTCCACCCTAAAATATAAAGTTTTCTATATATAAATTTATCACAGTGATACAATATTTATCATTGGCTTACCAAGCTTATCACTGTTCTGCTATGCTGCTCATTTCTCATGTATCAGTGTCTCTCTGTCTGCATCTTCTTGCGATTTCTAATCTTATGTTTTTCTCTACAAGAGCACCTCATCCTTCCTTTAGTGTCTCACTGTCTTGCTGCACACATGCCTTGCACTTTCTATGCTTCCGCCTTTTCTTCTCTGTGCGCCATGTCCATTCAATGCACCATTCCTCTTCTCTGTATTTCAACTGCTACACACTCCTCTTTCTTCACTCCTTCATCCCTCTCCACAACAACAACCATCTCTCCTTTCTTATGCCTTCTTATAGTCTCTGTGCACCTTGTGCATGCCTATGCGCAATGCTTCTACATGCTCCTCATGTCGAGTGCTCTGCCTGATCATTATTACAACTCTTCAGCTTCTCTGGCAGTTAAACCCATGCGTCCATCATCACTGGGTCTTATGTCGAGATTCCTTCATCTCTTCAGCAGTCGAGACTCTTCATATTCTTTGTTACAGTCGAGATCAACCTCTCTGTTGTAGTTACAGGCTTCAACGCTCTTCCATCTGTCAATCACCTCTATGACCAGTCTTCATTCCACTGACAGATTCCTTTAGACTCTTCAGCTCCTCTGGAAATTACATAGAAGTCTATTTGAGTCCTCTGGCAGAAACCATCAATGGTTTCTAGCAGTTACAATGCGAACCTTGAAATGGAGCCTATCTATGCTAGCTCCTTCCACTTACGTGACCACCGGCGGTGACCACCGGCTACATAGACATTTTGTCATTTCAACATTTCAACATTTGGCAGTTCCACATTTGTGTGATCAAATGTATTGACACTCCAAGTCACAATCCCCGAAATGGAGCTTGGTTGCACTATCTCCTTCCTCCATCTTCTGCAGATGTGACCACTAGCTGTGACCACAACCTTATTTGAAACAACATTTTGCAATTTTGTGTTTCGTGAATTTGTTGCGAGTCACTTTGACTCTTCCAACTCCCGATCCTCGAAACTCTAGAAAAGGAGCTTATCTCTTCGAGATATTCTCTACAACTCTTTGATGATGTGACCACCGGCAGTGACCAAGCCTTATTCAAAACTACATTTCACAATTTCGTGTTTCAGCACTTCAGGACTCCTGTGATGAAGAGTCTCAGGTCTTGACTCCTCCATCTCTGGGTATCTAAAACTCCGAAATGGAGTTATTTTCCGATCTACGAAACTCTTTATTGATGTGCCTATTTCGGGATTTTGATGTTTCGCATTTTGGTGTTTCGGTATTTCTGTGATAAAGTGTTTTGACACTTCCAACTCCCGGTATCCAAAACTGTCCTCCTGCTTTCAGGATTTTGGCGTTTCACATTTCGTTATTACGGGACTCCTGATGATGAAGAGTCTCGACTCTTCCAACTCCCGATATCCAAAATTGTCCTCCTTCTTTCGGGATTTCGGCGTTTCACATTTCACGATTCCGGGACTCCTAATGATGAAGAGTCTTGACTCTTCCAACTCCTGGTATCCAAAACTGTCCTCTTGCTTTCAGGATTTTGGCATTTCACATTTCACAATTTCGGGACTCCTGATGATGAAGAGTCTCGACTCTTCCAACTCCTGGTATTCGAAAATTTCCTCCTTCTTTTGGGATTTTGTAACCCTGCTTCACCTTGCTCTTTAAAGAACATGCAGATTCTTCTAGATTCAACGTCGATCGGACCTCGGGCTCAAATCTGATGTTCATCAGGAATTCTCAATGAGATCTGTTGATCACTATCACTTCTCCTCCTAGTCTTACGCTAAGATCCTGAGTACGCTATCTCTCTTGAGCTTTGGCAATGAGTTAACCTCATCCCTGGTGCACACCTACGCACTTTGTGTGACTCTGTGCTAATCCTCCTGAGCTTACGTTGTCCCTATTTTTCCATCACTGCATACTCTGATCTTGCCATCAATGACAAGCACACCTACTTGTAAACATGCCAACAATCTCCCCCTTTGGCATTAATGGCAACCTTGAAAGACTGCACTAATCTGTTTGGACCTCCAACTGTAACATCTGGTCCGTACCACTCCTTTTCTCCCCCCTTGACATCAATGTCAAAGAAAACATGCTCCCCCTGAGCTGTTGTAGTATTTTTAGGAGGTATCAAATATTCAATCAATACAAAACTCCCCCTAAAAGGATGGACTCTCTTAGGTGTTAGACGGGATGACACCCAGCTTCTGTCAGAGATATTCAAATGGTGTCTTGGCTAGGGGTTTAGTAAATATTTATGCAATTTGTTCTATGGTTGGAATGTAATGGACCTGAACAACCTGATTGGTGACCTGCTCTCTCAGAAAATGGTATTTTATGGGAATATGCTTGGTCTTGGAGTGGAATACAGGATTCTTAGACACATTAATGGCACTAGTGTTATCAAAATGAATTGGGATCGGTGCAGCGTATTTTACCTCCAAGTCTGCAAGTGTCTGAATCATCCATAATACCTGAGTGAAACAGGTAGCATCATTAATGTACTCTACCTTTGTAGTTGATAAAGAAATGGAACCTTGCTTTTTACTCAACCATGCTACTAGAGAATCTCCTAAGAAGAACGCACCTCCACTTGTGATTTTCCTTTCATCCATGCAGTTAGCCCAATCAGCATCTGAGTAGACTGATAATTGAAAATTATGATTCTTAGGATACCATAGGCCATAGTTCATTGTTGCTTTCAAATATCTGAATATCCTTTTGACAGCTAGAAAATGACTCTGTTTAGGTGCAGACTGATATCTTCCTACCATTCCAACAACATGCATCATGTCTGGGTGAGATGTTGTGATGTACAACAGGCTACATATCATTGACCTATAAGAACTTTGATCAACATCAGGTGACTCATCATCCTTTCTTAATTTGCATCCAGTAACCATAGGTGTGCCCACAGGATTAGAATCTTCCATTTGAAACCTTTTCAACATTTCTCTTAGATATTTTTCTTGAGAAATGAACATCCCTTCAGACCTTTGAGTAATTTGCAGACCAAGAAAAAATGACAGTTCACCTATCATAGACATTTCAAAATCAGACTCCATGGTAGAAGCAAACCATTGTACCAATGAATCCTTATTACATCCAAATATGATGTCATCTACATAGACCAATGGGATGAGCAAATCATTATCCTCTATTTTGATATATAGATTGTTGTCAACTGTTCCTCTCTTGAACCCTTTGTCTTTGAGATATGTATCTAGTCTGTGATACTAGGCACGAGGGGCTTGTTTTAACCCATATAAATTTTTCTTCAACTTGCATACTAAGTAGGGGTTATCAGACAGTTCAAAACCCTCGAGTTGTTCCATATAGATTTCTTCATTTAAATCTCCATTTAGAAAAGATGACTTGACATCCATTTGATAGACTTTAAATATTTTATGACAAGCATATGCAAGAAATATTCTGAGAGCTTCTAATCTTGCTACGGGCGCAAATGTTTCATCAAAATCCAGTCCTTCTATTTGAGCATAGCCTTTACAG
>JASDQU010309135.1:127267-138052 GCA_032191745.1 Picea mariana
ACATCTGACGGTCGTTATAGACCCTAAGATCCTCCGAAAGAATCTCGTCTGTTCATCAGGATTTATCATCACGAGAGTCCGAACTCTCGACCATGGGACTCCCAAATCCTCAATCCCCAATTTCCCAATGTGGTTAATCTCTTGACACGTAGCCTCCTTAAATCAGACGGTCCAGATCTATCTTGGGGTTTCCACCCTGGAAAGTCTCGATCTCTCATCACCAAAACTCCTGAGTTTGCGATTCCTGATTTCCCGAAATGGGAAATCTCACAACACGTGACCTCCTTAAATCGGATGGTCCAAATTTGTCTGGGGGTTTCCACCTTGGAAAGTCCCGATCTCTCGTCACCAGAACTCCCGAGTTCAAAATTCTCGATTTCCCAAAATGGGAAATCTCACGACACATGGCCTCCTTTAATCAGACGATCCAGATCTATTTTGGGGCTTTTCCCCTATTCACTGGGGGTGTAACCCTCGGGTATCTCCTGACAGATCCAACGATTGTTGGGTTTTCTAGCCGAGATCTGACAGCTGAGATAGGTTCCTAACTTGTGTTCTCTCCCACGACTTCCTGGATGTGGAAAGGTTAACGGTCTGGATACTCTCATGGACCTTGGGGATATACAGTCCCTATCTCTTCACTACCCGCGAAGACACAGAAAGTAACAGGGGTAAGGCACTTAACATCCTACTTTCTCCTACAAAATCTAATGGTCATGAGTGACCACAGATTTCCCGACGGGATCTCGTCCATTGATCAAAACCTATCAAGGTTAAGGTACTTAACTTTCCAGCTTCTTCTTCTTATCTGAAGGTCATGAGTGACCACAGATCTCTCGAAGGGATCTCGTCTGTCGATTCGATACTTATCAGGGATTTCTTAAGACCTTGCGCCTTCACATCCTCCTTACAGGTTCTTGATGGGCTTTTCAAGAAGGGTATCTCTATGGGGAGGTTTACCCAGGGTACTATCTGAGGCAGATAAGGGTATCACTCTTCTGAGAACCAGACATGAAGTCTGAATTAGATCAGTACGCATATAAATAATGATTTATGAGAACATAAGCCATACATAGTCTTTCCATATAAACATACAACTACCAGTACTGATCAAGACACCATATAGACATTCTTATAACGAAATCATTCACAATTTCACAGATTATGATCATAAATGTCAGAATACATATATTTCAAGATGCCAAAGGAAAAACACTTATCAGGAAGTAACACCAGGGGTTATGCAACTGCTAAGAGGGGTGCTCGTTTCCACCCAACCGTAGGCTCAGCGACTCCCAGCGGATTTACCACTAGCCACCCCCGAGCTGAGACCACGATGCTGTGAGACTGCATCTCTGTTTTCCAATGACCAGGAGCGAAGGTTACTCTCCTTCCTCTATGCTATCACTCACTCTGCATATCGCCAGAGTTCTCTTTCTCCCCTCGCGTCTACCCCCCAATCGCTTCTCCTCCACGCCTTATCCTCTTGCGAGGTTGTGTGTGGCACGATTTCCCTCGCGCGGGTCAGGACTGACGGCTCTACGAATGGGTGGTTCACCTCCTCATCCCTCATTAATTCCTGAGGAGACATCTACCTACCAGCCTACGAGACATTTAATTCGAGGCCAGCGAGCTGCTTTTGGTTCTCCGGGCCAGTGAAGTCCAAATACGGTATTGTTTTTCGGTGGAAGTTAATGCCACCTTTCCAGGTGCCTTCCACCGCCTTTTAGCAGCCATCGTGGTCTCTTTTTCAGCATATCCCCTCTCAGCTGTCCTGCAATATAAATTCATAATATTATTCACATTCATCGACCTTTTCCACAAGGTCCATTCACATCACATATTCACATTTCTGAGTTTGCCACAGTTCTTGGCCATTCCAGTTATTTTTACAAACTAGGGGAAACAGGGTGTTACATAGCATGATGCCAATGCATCATATCTAAATTGTACTCGCATGATGTGCCTCAGGACATCTGTATCATATCTAAGATCTACTAGCATGATGTTGAAGAATTATATCTAAGATGTACTAGCATGATACACATCAACAATCTGTCAACTTGGACCATTCTCCACAGGGAGAACGTTGATCCATCAACACTCCCTCCCAACCCAGGAAGTGATTGCTTCCCTTTCAACCAAGAGAGAAACCTCCACTAGTCCCATCTTGTCCCTCAAGTATGTGAACTTTATCATGGATAGAGGCTTCGTCAAAATGTCATTTCTCTTCTCATCGGTGGAGATGAACTAGAGAATCACTTCTCCCTTTTGGACTTTATCATAGAGAAAATAGTACTTGATCTCAATGTGCTTCGACCTATCATGGAAGACGGGTTTCTATGAAAGCTTCACACAACTCTAATTATCACAATGTATCACTGTCGAATCAAGCACCTTATCAAATAGTCCAGAAACTAGCTTACAGAGCCATACTGCTTACGTACAAGCATTACAAGCTGCAATATACTTTGCTTTTGTAGTTCTTAGTGCAACAGAATTCTGCTTCGTGCTAACCCATGATGTCATAGTAGATCCCAAATTAAAGCATACACCATAAGTACTCTTTCTATCATATGCACTCCCATCCCAATTTGAATCAATAAATCCATGCAGTTGTACATCATTGTTTGAGACATATCTCAATCCATAGTTTAATGTCCCACAAAGATATCTCAAAATATGCTTTGCATCTATCCAATGCTCATGTCTAAGTTCCACTTACAACTAGCTCAATGTGTTCACAACAAAGAAAATATTTGGTCGGGTATTCACCAAATACATCAATGAGCCAATCGATTTCTGGTACAGGGATGAGTCTACTGGATTTGAATCAGAGTCTCTCAACTTCCTCATATCTATCACCATGGGAGTTGCCATGGATTTTCAATCCATCATCCCAAACTTCTGAAAGATCTTTACAACACAATTCCCTTTCCCTAGGAATACTTCACCATGCTTTTGCCATACTTCCAGTCCCAAATAATAATGCACGAGACCAAGATCCTTCATATCAAATTCAGAGGATAACTCCTTCTTACACTAAATAATGAGAGGCTCTGCACCTGTTAGAAACAAATCATCAACATATAGTAGTAGGATCACAGGTGCATCATTCACAACCTTGTAATAAAGGTTTGGATCAACATAGGTCTTGGAAAATCCAATTCTCATCAAGTAACTGTCAATTTGTGCATACCAAGATCTTGGAGCTTGCTCGAGTCGATACAAGGCCTTCTTTAATCTGCATGCATGGGTATCTCTCGGGTGTACCTCAAAACCTTGAGGTTTCTCTATGTATACTTCTTCTTCAATTACTCCATTGAGAAAAATAGTATTTACATCCATCTGATGTAAACTCCAACCCATGGATGATGCAAGAGATACGATGGCTCTGATAGAGGTATATCTGGAAACTGGAGAAAACGTCTCATCATAGTCTTATCCCTTCTACTCGGAGAACCCTCTAGCCACGAATATCGCCTTGTATTTATCAATACTCCCATCTACTACATGATTTATCTTGTAAATCCATTTTGAGCTTACTATCAACTTTCCTTCAGGTCTAGGCACAATTTCCCATACATCATTTTTCATGATGGATTGATATTCTCCCATCATAGCTTCCTTCCATTCTTTCTTCTTGACTGCTTCCTCAAAGGTGGAAGGTTCTGCATTGACAAGACTTTTCATGAGTGCTGGATAACTAGAGAATCTTTTGGGCCTCTTGTTTTCCCTGAAGGTGCCATTGGGATCTTTATGTATTTTTGCTTCTTGTAAGGTGGATTCTAGCCATGTTGGTCATTTTCTATTCTTGGGTACAACAACTGGTTCTACAAGTTCAAGTGTTTCTCTGGTTCTTCACTAGGATGTTCTGGTGAACATGTACTTTCTTCCTTGGGGTCTTCATATTATTCTTCATCATTAGATTCTATGAGATATTCTATAGATTTCTTGAAGGAAATCTTCTCATCAAAAGTTACGTCTGTGCTGATTTCAATCTTTTGTTGGCCTGGGACATAGATTATGTAAGCTTTTGATGTATCACTACATCCAATGAATATGCCCTTCTTTCCTGAAGATGAATATGCCCTTCTTTCCTGAAGGTTCCAACTTCTTCACTAGGATGTTCTGGTGAACATGTACTTTCTTCCTTGGGGTCTTCATATTATTCTTCATCATTAGATTCTATGGGATCTTCTATAGATTTCTTGAAGAAAATCTTCTCATCAAAAGTTACGTCTGTGCTGATTTCAATCTTTTGTTGGCCTGGGACATAGATTATGTAAGCTTTTGATGTATCACTATATCCAATGAATATGCCCTTCTTTCCTGAAGGTTCCAACTTCTTCATTTTTTCCTTGGGAACATGGATATAGACAGGACACCCAAATATCCGTAAGTGTTCTACACTTGGATTCTTTCCTAAGAAGGATTTTTCTAGAGTCATGTTATTCAATATATGATGATAACTTATATTATGAATATATACAATTGTCATAGTTGCTTCTCCCCATAGAAACATGGATAGATTTTGGTCATTCATCATTGCCTTAACATATTCTTCAATGGAGCGATTCTTTCTTTCGGCTACACAATTCTATTGGGGATTATGTGGGACAATTAGATCCCTCCTAATCCCAACTGCTTTACAAAACACAACGAGTTTCTTGGAGGTGTATTCTCCTCCATTATCAGATCTTAGTGTATTGATCTTTGTATTTGTCAAGTTTTCCACTTCAGCCTTGAATTCCTGGAACTTTCCAAATACTTCATCTTTCATTTTTATGAGGTACATCCAAGTATTTCTTGAGAAGTGATCTATGAACGTCACATAGTAAAGAGAGCCTGATCCGTATTATTTTCAGCACGAAATGAGAGCGGAGATATAACACAGAAATATTCAGAGATATTGCAAGAGAGACAACAATATAATAGGGATATATCAAAAATATAACAAGAGCCACAGATATACAATAATACATGATTTCTATTAATGAAATAAATGTATAAAGACTGTAAAAATACTGAGTGAAAGACTCGCTAGAATGGTGGCAACTTATCTCTAAGAAGAGATGTGATGACTACTCACATTCAAAAGAAGATGATTACAATGAGGCTCTAAAGGCATTTTTATAATAAAAAAGAATGCCCAAAACCCTAGACATCCAAAAACCTAACCCTAGGAGATGAAGCGCCAAAATTCATGTGGGACCCGTTTGGGTAAGTTAGTACATCAACTTCCCGGGGTCGTAACTTTTGCATACAATCTCTGTTTTAGGCGTATGATAGCCCGTCGGAAAGTTATCATCAAGGAGATTCATTTTGGGGGATAAATCATGCCTTTAGATATCATTGAGAAGCTCTATATTGAAAAACATTCATTTAGGTCCTCAAAATAGACCCGCAAGTTAAAAACTACTAAAAATAGTAAATTACCAAAATTGCCAGAAAACTGTTTTGACCCAGTTGGAAAAGGTGGGTGGCCAGCGATATCCACCTAGATCAATCCTCCCTCCTTAGAAATCAATGGTATTCATTGCATTGAGTGCCTGGGGGAGAGGGAAAAGCGTTTGTTGAGTCTGCATCTTGAGGAGTTGCTTGCCTTGTTGGAGAAGTTGCGCTACTTAGCTTGTTGAAGGTTGCCATGAACATGTGGCTGGAAGGGTTGGACCTTTTTATCCAATATGGCTACATGAGATACCTGTGTGTAGAAGGAATCTTTGTGTTTTTCTGCAACCTTGTCGACCTGCTTCTGTTGGATAGAGGGTGCTTGGGGCGAGGTTGTAGTGGTTGCAGTGTCCTTCTGTTCCCCTTTTGAACAGACTGTGAAGAAGCTAAATTTTGTAGTATGAGATACTACCTTGCAAAACTGTTTAGGTGGAACAATAGTTGGAACTACCTATGGTATTTTGTAGAGATGACCCCCCAAAGTAACAATGACACTACGAGTTCAAGACTCGTAAACAACATGATGTCTCCACATATATGGTTGGCCCAAGAGGACATCACAGACATCTAGTGGGGAAACATCACATAATACCTCACCCTTGAAGGGTTGGATGCTGTATGATAATCAACATTGTTGGCTAACACGAAGATCTCGTCCTTAGCGAAGCCACCCGATCTTGTGTGGTTGCGGGTGTGGTGTTTTCGACAATCCCAATTGTTTGATGACCTCTTTTGAGATGAGGTTCTTATGGCTTCTGCTATCAACAATAAAATGCAGTGGGGTCCCCTTCACCAACATCTGTGAATGGAAAAGGCACTCCCCCTATTTGGGATCTGTTGGTTCTTCTGGTTGAATTGCTGCGGTCACATCAATAGTAGTGGGGTCTACATCAATGATCTATCCTTTACTAGTATTTTCATAATCAGATTCGGAATCAGGGTTCGACTCCTTGTCTTTGATCTCGGCCACCAATGACTGTTTTGAGCGACATTCATCGGTGTTGTGTTAGGGGCTTTTGTGGAAATCGCACCATTTTCCGGTGTCATTCTTTGTCTTCCTGTGACCCTTCTTTTCCTATGGCTTGGACTGGTTTTTGGGAGATTGTTTGTTAGGCCATCTTTGTCATACTTTGGTTGTTGCAGATTTGCAAACCTAAACTCTTGTTTGTTCTGGTGCTTAAATTTCTACTCGATTTTAACAACATGTCGATAGGCAACACCGAGTGATGATATGTCTAGAAAATCCATTTCAGTTTGGATGTATCTATGTAGATCCCCACGGTATTTCAGAACCAAATATTGTTCGGAGTCTTTGATACCCAACTTGGTGTGAAAAGTATGGAAGGCATTGGTGAACTCCAGAACTGCTTTTCCCCTCTCTTGTCGTAGTGTGGTCCATCTCATGTACTAGTCCTCATAGTTTCCAACGGGGTCATACTGTTCATTTACTGCATCCACAAAAAAATCCCAAGTGGGCTCGACCCCATATATTCCAGACTCCTCTATGGAACTTTTCTCCTAGTAATTTTCCCACCAATGTTTGACATGAGGGATATCTTTAAGGAGTGCAAAGGTGATCTTTTCTCTATCGAAAAAATTGTGAGCAGAGAAATAACCTTCTAGCAGATTTAACCATTTGTCTAGGGCTTCTGCATCTATTTGTCCTTCAAATACAAGAATATCAAAATTAACTTGTACCTTGAAAGGCGAGGTGCTTCCAAAGTGGCCGCTTGATGAAGATGTGCCTCTTCCTATCGGCAGGCATTGAAGGATGTGGGAAAAATTCTCCATCATTTTGTCCCTCTATCGCATGAGAGCTTGCTTAAGCAACATATTGATAGGATTGTCTTCTCCATTGTTTTTCTTTTCTTTCGCCATTGAGGGTTTCTTGGGTGTGAGAGAGCGATTGTCCTCAAGAAATATAAGCTCGAGACCCAACTTTCTATACTCAGACCTCGTCAGAGACATGCACTGAAAAATGATCAAGAGCAGCCTGCTCTGATACCACTGATCCAAATTATTTTCGACACCAAATAAGAGCGGAGATATAACACAAAAATATTCAAAGATATTGCAAGAGAGACAACAATATAACAGGGATATATAGGAAATATAACAAGAGTCACAGATATACAATAATACACGATTTCTATTAATGAAATAAATGTACAGAGACTGTAAAAATACAAAGTGAAAGACTCGCTAGAATGGTGGCAGCTTATCTCTGAGAAGAGATGTGACACCTACTCACATTCACAAGAACATGATTACAATGAGGCTCTGAAGGCCTTTTTACAATAAACAGGAGTTCCAAAAACCCTAGACATCCAAAAATCTAACCCTAGGAGATAAAACGCCAAAAGTCACGTGATCCCTGTTTGGGTAAGTTAGTACATCAACTTCCCGTGGTCGTAACTTTTACATACGATCTCCGTTTTAGGCGTATGATAGCCCGTTGGAAAAGTATCATCAAGGAGACTCATTTTGGGGGCTCAATTATGCCTTATGCTATCATTGAAAAGCTCGATCTCAAAAAAACTTCATTTAGTCCCTCAAAATAGCCCCAAAAGTTAAAAACTGCTAAAAATAGTAAATTACCAAAATTGCCAGAAAATTGTTTTGAGCCAGTTGGAAAAGGTGGGTGGCCACCGATATCCACCTAGATCAGAGCCTCCTAGAGACTTTACTAGAATAACACCACATACATCTGAGTGTATTAGATCCAAGATCTCCTTGGAGCTATTCTCACTACTTGGGAATGAATTCTTAATATTCTTCCCAAGTGCACATCCTCTGCAAATACCTTCGTGTATTGATATTAGTTCTGGTATGCCTACAACCCTCTGTTTTAGAGATAGAAATCATTGATAATGACGGTGAGCATGCCTTCTATGCCATAATTCACTAGGATTGAGTTCATCATGTACAAAAGATTGATCATTCTGACCTAGGAGTTTATACAATCTTCCTTCATGTATCTCAATAACTCTAGCATATTCTATTTTTGAATCTTTATACCATATAAGAACTTTTCCATCGACAAAGGATATTCTATTTCCTTTGTCTTCCAAGAAAGAAATAGATACTAAATTCTTTTTCAAACCATGAACATATAAAACATTGTTAAGATGAACATTGTTATCTGATCCCATTTTGATAGAAGCTTTTCCCATTCCTTTGGGTGCATAGGAGTTATTGTCTCCAAGTTCCACTTTATGAGAGGTTTCATTTTCCTTCATCTTTGAGAGATTTTCACGATCACTAGTCATATGTCTTGAAGCTCCACTATCGATCAACCACATGTCATCTTCTAAGGATCCTGTAAGAGCTGAGTAGAAGAAGAAATTTGTTTCTTCATGCTTGGCTTTCTTTGAAGGCTCTTCATCATTGGTAGCTGACACATGGTGTCTTTCCTTTCTCTTCTTTTCTAGTTTAGGAAAACCCCTTTTGTAGGGACCATAATCATGGCATCCATACCATTGTACCTTTGACATATCTCTCTTATGATTGAATTTCTTTCCTAAACGAAATCTTTTCTTACCTCCATGTCTTTTGAACTTTGTTGCATAGGCTTGAGCATCCTCTTCCTTTTGAGATCTTCCTTTTGAGTTTATCCTTGTCTCTTCTTGTGCACAACAAGTCCAAAGTTCTTCCAGCGTTGGAAACTCCTTCCTTGTATTCATGATTGCAGCAAATGCATCCCATGATCTAGAGAGACCATTAAGTGCAATATTCACAATTTCCTTTTCTGGAATAACTTCTTTATTGGCTTATATTTTATCTCTCAACTGAGAAATCCTTACAAAGTATGAGGCTACAATATCATCCTTAGTCATCTTTGTGTCACAAAACTCATTCTTCAGACTCATCACTTGTCCAATATTTCTGACTGCAAAGAGGTTAGTTCGGGCATCATACATCTTCTTGGATGAGTCAAGATCTGATATGTAGGGTATCAAGTGATCTTTTACAGAGTTTGTTAGCACATGTAATTTTTTGTAAAAAATTGCAATTTTGGCCCATATTGGTTTTTGCAAGGTGATTGTGCTTTTGGGATTGAGTGCGTTGTTTTTCAAGGTTAAGGTCTTTCAATTCTTTTGGGCGAGGTATTTAATAGTTTGACAAAATAAAAATTCCTTTTGAGTTTATCCTTGTCTCTTCTTGTGTGCAACAAATCCAAAGTTCTTCCAGTGTTGGAAACTCCTTCCTTGTGTTCATGATTGCAACAAATGCATCCCATGATCTAAAGAGACCATTAAGTGCAATATTCACAATTTCCTTTTCTAGAATAACTTATTCAATGGCTTGTAGTTTATATCTCAACTGAGAAATCCTTACAAAGTATGAGGCTACAATATCATCCTTAGTCATCTTTGTGTCACAAATCTCATTCTTCAAACTCATCACTTGTCCAATATTTTCGACTGCAAAGAGGTTAGTTAGGGCATCATACATCTTCTTAGATGAGTCAAGATTTGATATGTAGGGTATCAAGTGATCTTTTACAGAGTCTATTAGCACATGTAATTTTTTGTAAAAAATTGCAATTTTGGCCCATATTGGTTTTTGCAGGGTGATTGTGCTTTTGGGATTGAGTGCATTGTTCTTCAAGGTTAAGGTCTTCTGGTTCTTTTGGGCGCTTTTGGGATTGAGTGCATTGTTCTTCAAGGTTAAGGTCTTCTGGTTCCTTTGGGCGCTTTTGGGATTGAGTGCATTGTTCTTCAAGGTTAAGGTCTTCCGATTGTTTTGGGCAAGGTATTAATAGTTTGACAAAATAGAAAATTGCACATGTAATTTTTTGTAAAAAATTGCAATTTTGGCCCATATTGGTTTTTGCAAGGTGATTGTGCTTTTGGGATTGAGTGCATTGTTCTTCAAGGTTAAGGTCTTCTAGTTCTTTTGGGCGCTTTTGGGATTGAGTGCATTGTTCTTCAAGGTTAAGGTCTTCTAGTTCTTTTGGGTGCTTTTGGGATTGAGTGCATTGTTCTTCAAGGTTAAGGTCTTCCGATTGTTTTGAGCAAGGTATTAATAGTTTGACAAAATAGAAAATTCTTTAAGGTATTAATAGTTTGACAAAATAGAAAATTCTTTAAGGTATTAATAGTTTGACAAAAATAAAAAATTATTTTTTAAAGGCATATTTAGCTCTCTGTGGAGTGCTTAAGGCCCAATCTCCAATTTTAGTGTTTCATTGGCAAATCTACAAGTCCCTTAAAGCCCAATCTCCAATTTTAGTGTTTCATTGGCAAATCTACAAATCCACGATCCAAGGTCAACATATAAGCTCCAAGGTAAGACGACCAAGCAAATCTACAAATCCACTGTTTCGTTGGC
>JASDQU010309136.1:0-15831 GCA_032191745.1 Picea mariana
CTAACAGAACTACAGGAAGACACCATCCTTGACAGGAGAATGCGAACTTCGAAGCGAGGAAATGTGGAGTATTTGCGAGTTGGTATTAAAGGGACGAATCCAAGCAAGGCCAAGTGGATTGAGGTTGGAAGGGTGAGGGAACTTTACTCTCATCTTCACATAGATTGAGATAGTCTTTTGGAGGTCCAAAAGCTTCCCAATGGGGAGGTGTGATCAGGGGATCAAATTTTTCTCAATTTTAAAGTGCTCGGAATGCGACGAAAATAGTGCCATTGCGTCCGTCTCGTCTTCCTGATTCTGGCGGTATATTTACTTTGTCAAATGGAGTCCGTATGGAGAAGATATCGCGATCTGTTCGCCAAGACAAACAGGCAAAAAGTTTGATGCTGACTGTACCTGTCCGTACAGTCCGTACGGTCTGACGTGGTAGGGCCATACAGACCGTACGATGGTGACATGGCAGATGTTGATTGGTTGATTATTGGCGAGTCGGGTGTTGACATGTGTCCTTGGGTGGCCAATAGTAGGAGGACACGTGGCCCAATCCGTGGGCACCATGTGTCACTCACTGGTTGGCTAAGAAGTTTATGTAAAATACATTAGAGGCCGCGGGGTTCGACCCCCGGACCTCCCCCCATTGTAACGCCTTCACATAATAGTCCGACCACTACACCGCCGCATGATTCTTGTTATAAGTATGAATTTTAATACATTTGAATTCATATATTAGTGTATGTGGCGGGGGGTCGGGCCGGGGCTTAGCTCCGACCAGTGGTCGTTTGAACCATTTGTATGTGACCGCATATATATATATTCCATTTGCGCGCAGAGTTAAAACGTATAGCCCGTGGGTCGTAGGTATAATGTGTGTGCGGGGTTTGACATAACCCACGGTTTTTGCATATTACATGTGACCCTAATTCGGAGCGCGGGGAAGTTATACAACGGATTAACCACCTATTTGTCCATGCGTGCGGTCCTATGGCCATACGCCCAGGTGCCGAGGCGGTTAGGGGCTGGCGCACCCTTAACCGTCCTACGGTTTGCACCGTTGGCGCTGTTGCGCCCGGTGCTGGGTTTTTGTGCTTAAATGAGCGTGTGAGCCAGGTTCATTGAAGGAGGGTGCGAATTGTAGAACCAGAGACAATAAGCTTGAAGAAGGAGACTTCCAGGAGGCCTAACTTCTTCGTTTTTCGACCGATTGAGGTGCCGAAAGAGCCCAGACAGGGGTTTTGGGACGCTGGGAAGCCATTGGAGTAGTCGGTTTGTCAGTTTGAGCATTGTAAGACATGTTTTTGAGCACTTTTTGAGAAATTAATAATAATGATCCATTGGAAGCTGGACCAGGAGATGTAGCCCATAAGAGGGGTGAACTTTTTTATCAATTGTTGTGCTTATGTGTTTATGTTCATTGATTATGTTGCTATCTATGTGTAATTTTCATAAGTAATCCTTTAATTTATGTGTTGCAAACTGATCCTTTTGCTTTAAACACGTAACATTCACTTGCAATAAGTTTTTCAAGTTTTTCAAGTCTTCTTCATTTTTAGATCAGTTGAGGCTTAAGTACATGAGGTATAATGTCATCCTTAATCTCATGAGGTTCACAAGACTATTCATGTATATCATATGATTTAAAGGAAGGGTCTAGTTCAAGATCAAAAGTGCAAGGAGGATGTATATCTACATTTTTTAAATAAGAATCTACAAGTGCAAATCTATGGTCATCATTTACATGGAGAAAGCAATGGAAGACTCTTTTAATATGTTCAGGAAAAGATAACAAGTAACTGATGCAAAAGAATAATATATCATGGAGAAAACTCAATCTTTGGTACCTAGTTTTTCCATAACGTCTTTCCATATTTATGTCAAATGAGCTCATCCTCCAGTGGAGTCTTTGAATTTGATTGAAACTCGATTGGAGTCGCCAGGTGAATGATGCAGTATGTTATGTGTCACCAACTCTTGTTCACCATCAAATGTTGCTCATAGTCTTTGTCATACAACCCAAGGAAGATATCTTCATGTATCAGTTACCCGATACGACACCATAAATGTTAGCACCATGAGTTGTTCTTAGACTACTTTAAGAACAAGCCTAATACCCATTTCATTGTTGGAAAGATAAAATCAATTTTGGTAGGTGGATCAACAATAAAGAGTAAGAGAGAGAGCATCAAATTGTCTACAGATCAATAATGTACCATTGGGCATGGAGTCCTTTCACTCTGCAGATTGAAGGCAATCAAACAACATTCCAAACGCAAGATTACATAATGATGAAAATAATGAGGAGCATAACAAAAGAATAACAATTGTCATACAAATATCCTCTCTGCAAAAATGGATTAAGAAGTACTTGAACAAATAGCATGGATACTAGGCAATCGCTGCAAACCCTTTGCAACTCAAGAATCTCCTATCCATAAACAATCATTAATCCTTAATGACTACAATTTATTCAAGTGAGATGAAAAGAGAAATGAAGATAGAGAATTTAAACAATCTGATAAAACAACTCTCTTGAATCTTCAATGACAGAAATTATTACAACACAAGCCCTCGTGCATACAACCAGGCAAACAACTTTTTCTGCTCCTAAAGCCCCTCTCAGGTCTAGAACTGAACCTCTGTTTCATGAATTTTTCAAAATATATACAAATGCTTGTTCCTATCCTCATGGATTCGAGCTTAACTCCTTTACTAAAATAAGACTTAGTTACAATAAAGATAGTAATAGATTATGAACTGTTAGAATATAATGGATGTGCTTGTTTTACCATCGAAAATATCACTATTGTCACCCAACCATAGGCCGAAGCCACCCTCCGAGCACCTTAACCTTGACAGAGAATCATTCCGGAAGCAAACCCTGAGCTAGATAGCCAAACAAAGGGTAGCACACCTTTCTCCAAGGATAACGCACCAAATAAGAGTTGATCAGATAGTCCAAACCATAACCAAGAGATAGTCCAAGCCAAAACCAAAATCTGCTAGCTGTTGTAGCTGCAACGACAACTCTCCTCCAAAATTGCACACAAACTGGGCAACTGCAGTGCACCCAAGTGCTGCTCTGCAATTCTGAGAATGCCCTGCCAGAATGAAGACTGGCCTCCTGTATTTATACTAATCCTGGCTAATTGCTTGGGCCGAATTCTCATTTTGGGTGTCTATTTACTTAGTATATAATATTTCTTCTGGGCAACTTCTTCTCTTGTAGGCTAATAACCTAATACCAATTATCCTCTTGAGCCAACTTGTCTTCTAGGGTTATTAGCCAACTCATTAGGGTTTCTTCTTGCTTCCCGGAATATTCTATTCTCGTTAGGTTTACACGTGGAGGTAAATACCTCCCGCAACTACCATAATATTAACACTCCCTCCTATCTAGGGAGGTATTACAGGTAATGGTCTTGAGCACAAACATACCATTCACCTGGTAGCATCAACATAGTTGTATAGACTATCTCATAACTGGATCATGAGTACCATCATCACCATCAGTGTCATTAGTTGCATCATGTCTTGAAACCATACTCTATCTGAGTAATTAGACATGATGTTGGATAAGTCACTCACACCACTTAGTGACACAAGAGCCATTCTTCTAATCTAGACAAATGTCCTAGAAAAATAAATGTCCTGAACCATTTTCCGTCTAGGAAATCTCTGTCCATTGATCATCCATCTAACTGATAATCATTTTCAACACTATTGATAGTCTTCAAGGCAATAAAAACAAATCATTGGACACAATTGTGTCTATCCATAGTAGTATACAACTACAATCCAGTGGTACACTACCACACCAAGTAGCACACAGGTACTTGATCAGTGACATATAGTCACAAACAATGGAACAGATCCACCATAGTAGTATACATCTATTGTCTAGAGACATACAGTCTTCATAACAATCATCTGATATCAACCTGCACAGAAACAATGTTATGATATAAATTGAATCATCTGGGACATTCTTCCACTCACATCTGTGAGATCTTGGAAGAGCATCTGCCCTCAGAAGGTCAAACATCAATGATGAGCTATCTAGATTATTCTTCTCAAGCAAGGAAGAATAACTGTCCTGATTTCTGAGCCTGGACCATTCCCCACCCTAGGCCATTCCTCCGACACTAGACAAAGTGTAACCTTGAGAGAATGAGTTTTCCCTAAGGAATGTATGTCCCTAATTGTTGAACTTGGACCATTCCCCACCCTAGGCCATTCCTCCAGCACTAAGCAAAGTGCAACCTGGAGAGAATGAATCTTCCCTAAGGAATAGTTGTCCTACACCAACCTCCAAAATGGACCATTCCCCATGTTAACCACAATGGGAAATCGTTGTCCGACGAGGCTGACCAGTCTTCTTGAGAAACCCTCAAGAATAAAGACTTCCCTAGACCATTCCCCATGTTAAACACAATGGGAAATCGCTGTCTATGGTACATCAACAATCCATCGAACCATTTTCATTATGAAAATGACCATTCGATCTGGACCATTTTCTGAACTGGAAAATACCTGTCCGTCATAAATCTCAAACCACTGTCCGAACAAGAAAGGAACTGCTCATCCTGGACCATTTTTCGAATTGAAAAATGACTGTCCATAACTCAATAACACATCAATGCTCCCTCCCAACCTGTGAGTCATCTCTTCCTTTTTCAATAAGGAAATCGTCTCCACGAGCTCCAACTTGAGTACGCAAACTCTTTCATCTTGGACAAAAGATTTACCAAAATGTCTGCTTATATGCTCATCTATGGAGATATATATAGGAGAACCACTTTTTCCTTTTTGGACTTCATCACAGAGAATTTAATACTTGATCTCAAATGTAGTTCAGTTTTCTAGAACACTGGTTTTTTTCTGAAGGCTTCATATAGCTCTGATCAATTAAGTATATCATTATTGGATTCCTCTTTGGTTCCTGCTAGCTCACAAAATCGTGGCAAGGATCAAACTGGAACATATCCAAGTGATACTTCTTTGGCCATCATGGGAGTTTGTCATGGATTAGCGATCCATCATCCCGATCTTCTGAGTAACCATTTTGATACAATATCTTTGTTATAGAAAGTCTTCACCACGCTTTTGTTGTGCATTGGAGATTCTCCACCAAATTGTCTTCTTCCATCTGCATACAAGGGTCTCTTTCTGGTATACCTCAAAGATTTGAGGTTGCTCTTCATATGCTCTTTGCTCAATTGCTTTGGAGAACAGTCTTTGCCTTTATCTGATGTAAAACTCCAACCCATGGATATTGCAGATGATATAATGACTTATGTAGAGGTATGTCTAGTTTACTGGAATGAGTAATCATCATAATCTTCTCCCTCCATATGGGAGAACCTCTGGTTCTAGATCTCACAATGCTTTCATTCATAATTCTTCCATACACTGTTCTTCATCACAACTTTCAGTTCCTCTACTTGATTGCTTTTAGTGAGTTCATATCAGGCTGGTAATCTTGTGATTCTTGATACAATGACTAGTTGTTCTGGATTTTCTTTCTTTCTTGGAATCTTCATGTTCTTCCTCATGTTTCTCTTTAGCTCTTGGGTCCATGGAGTTTCTTATAGATTCCATGCCCTATAGATTCCACTTCTTTATTTCATCATAGGATCATGGACGTGGATGGACAACCAGGGATACTTTAAGGCTTCTTTTCGAAGAAGACTTCTTCTAAGGTCGAATTGAACACGTACTATTTTTCATGGCTACTACCATGGATATATACTACATCATCTTCAATAGATCATAGGATTAGCTCCCTCCTAATCCTTGCTTTATTTATGAGTGCATATTTTTCTTTTGGAAGTATATAATCAGCTCCCTCCATAATCCACGCTTCCGTCTGCATCCTTATTTCCTTCTGCAATGTGTCGTAAGTCTTTCTCCAATTTCTTCTTGATTGTTGACTTCTTCGTGTCTTTTACTTCTTCTCTTTTACTTCAAGATTGATTCTGATTTCGGCTTATCTTGCAGTTGTTACTTATGTATTAACTTCCACATGAATTGTTTGATGTACTTCATCCTTTCATTTGTATTGTCTGACTTGTAGTCATAATGATAGCAATCCTTTTTCTTTCTTCCATAGTTTAAGTTTCTCTTTGAACATAATATTATCTTCTAAGAAGTAGATATGCAAGATATGTACAGAAAACATGGTATGTACAAGAACTATGAAGAGTATTGTTACCTTTTCTTAGAAGAAGAAGTTTGTTTTATCCTGCTTGGTCTTCTTTGTAGGTTCCTTTTCTTCGACAATTGATGCTTCGTGTGTCCCCTTCCTTTTCTTTAGCTTGGGACAATGATTCTTGTAGTGACCATACTTTCGATAGTTGAAACATTATATTTCTGACATGTTTTTCTCTTGATTTGGCTTCTTCCTTGAGCCAAACTTTCTTTTGTTCCTGAAATTCTTGAATCTTGTTGTAAAGGCTTGATCATCATACTTCTTTTAGAGTTTCTCTTTTGCACCGATCCTTGATTCTTCTTGAGCACAACAAGTCCAAAGTTCTTCAAATGTAGGATACTCCTTCCTTGTGTTCATGCTTGCGGAAAATGCATCCCATGTCTTGGGAAGACCATTGAGTACTATGTTTACCAATTCCTTCTCTAAAATGATCTCTTCAATAGATTGTAGTTGATATCTTAACTGGGAGATTCTCACAAAGTATGATGTTATGTCATCATCATCATTCATCTGCATGTCACGGGCTCATTCTTCAGACTCGTTACTTGTCCAATGTTTCTGACAAAGAAGAGGTTTGTTAGGGCATCGTACATCTTCTTCGATGAGTCAACATGGGAGATGTAGGGTATCAAGTGGTATTTTATAGAGTCCACTATGATACTCATGGCATTGATGTCACCGTCTTTGAACTTTTCCATAACTGCAACGTTCTTCGGTTCTTTCTCTTTTCCTTATTCAAACTCTGGTTTCACGATATTTCCTTTCACGATATCCAACACTTTATTCTTGGGCAAGGATGAGGTCAATCTTTGTCTTCCACGCTCTGAAGTTAGAAGCTCCATCTAACTTGTTTCTGACTTCATGGAGTAGGTCATGACTTCTTTGACTTGGTCAAGCCTAGATTTGACCAAAAACTCAAACTTGACGTCTTGGCTTGCTGAGAGTACCAGAAGATGCGCTAGGCTAGGGTGCACTGGTCTATCTAGAAATTAGGTCAATCCCTTCACTTAAGGTGTCTCAATGAGAGGATTAGGGTTTCTGCAACTGCACCTGCTAGTAACCCTAGTTGTAGTGCTTTGGTGACTGCTCCTGCTAGAAACCCTAGCGACAGTTCTTCAATGAGCTTAATATCCCTATGGCTATGCTTCCTTCCAGCGGTTAGACTGAATGAAGGAGGTGTGGGCCCATAACCTGTTAGAATATAATGGATGTGCTCGTTTTACCATCGACAATATCACTATTGTCACCCAACCATAGGCCGAAGCCACCCTCCGAGCACCTTAACGTTGACAAAGAATCAGTATGGAAGCAAACCCTAGGCTAGATAGCCAAACAATAGGGTAGTGCACCTTTTTCCACGGATAACGCACCAAACAAGAGCTGATCAGATAGTCCAAACCATAACCGAGAGATAGTCCAAGCCAAAACTGAAATCTTCTAGCTGCAACAGCTGCAATGACAACTCTCCTCCAAACTTGCGCACAAACTGGGCAACTGCAATGCGCACAAGTGTTTTTCTGCAATTCTAAGAATGCCCTACCAGAATGAAGACTGGCCTCTTGTATTTATACTAATTCTGGCTAACTGCCTGGGCCGACTTCTCATTTTGGGTGTCTATTTACTTAGTATATAATATTTCTTTTGGTCGACTTCTTCTCGTGTAGGCTAATAACCTAATACCAATTATCGTCTTGAGATGACTTGTCTTCTAGGGTTATTAGCCAACTCATTAGGGTTTCTTCTTGCTTCCCGGAATATTCTATTCTCGTCAGGTTTACATGTGGAGGTAAATACCTCCCGCAACTACCATAATATTAACATGAACTGCTTGCTAGAAAACATGAATCAATTTTGATTGCATTAAATACATGATAATCTTTTATGATTTAAAAAATGTGAATATTTATCATGATGTCATTGAGCCTAGGAGTTGTCAAGGACCACCTGGTATAGTTGGAGATGACTAAAGGTCAATCAAAGTGCGGATCTGGTGCTTTGTCCCACTTTTGCAGAGTAGAAAGAGAGTTCGCTACGAAATTGTGTGCTTCAACACTTTCACAACGAGTGCTCTGTTTTAACCTTGTTCACTTAAATGATCATTGTAGGATGTCTAAAGCCCATTATTTGATGTTGAAACAAGAAAAGCCAAGTCAATGTTGAAATCTTCCTCAAAGTCTTTAGATGAACTGTGGGATTTGGTTGATCCAGTAAAACTAGCAAGCTTGGCCATTAAAAAATGCAAAGGGGTCCATCCTCCCCTTCAAAGGGCTTTGCAATTCTTTCTCACAATTTTCTTGCGTCATAGGCATAATCTGTCTCAGCTAACTCCTTCCTAATTTGTGCAATTCTTGCTTGGATTTCATCGAAATTGCTTTCATTGCAACTACTTTGTGCAAAAACTCTTGAATCTCAGCAGGTGTGATTGGAATTTCGCTTATGTTATCGGACTAATTGGTAAGTGTGTACACAAACAGATCTCCCTAGTTTCACCCTGAAACTAGAACAAAACAAGACAAAATACAAAACTTTCCCTAAGTTTTAATTATCAAGCATACTAACTAACAAGAGATAAATGACATACCTTTTAAATGTCGTTTGTCCTCGCTAGTGTCATCCTCGCTCCATTGAAAGGCTTATGGGATGTTGAACCTATAAATAGAAACAGGTCAATGAAGTGAAAGAAACAGCGTATACTCAACAAAACGTATGTATGTTATCAAGGAGTCATACAATAAAATAAGACCAATTTTATGGGAAAGAAATATATTGTTGTATTAAAGATATGAAAAGGAGAATACAACCAATGCCTTGATGTTGTAAAGTCCCTTCCAAAAGTTCCTTGCTTCCCACACACTTCTTGCTCCATGGATTCTGAGACCAATAATCTATTTTGACAAAGCAAAGCTCAAAGTCACAAAAATTACTCAAGCTCGCACCAAAATCTAGCCAACTCAATCCTTAAGCTAATTTCCCAAGCTACAAAACAACTAACTCTCTCCATGAGAGCTCCTCTCCTTTTATAAGCTGAAGAGGATAAGGTGAGGAGGTTAGGATGACCCTACTAAATCAGAAAAGTGAGTAAGATCAAAATCGATTGGAGGCCACCTCACCATAGAAGCTTCTCCTTGTAGAAGCATCGAGAAGATGCTCGTTTTTCCCACGTAAAAAAATCGTCGCACCCTTAGAACTGAGCAAAGTGCGACGATGTCACAGGATAGTTTTAGTACAACATGTGACGATCTGGGATCGTCGCACCCCTAGAATTGGACAGTGTGTGACGATCCTCCTTACTAGGGTTTTTACAATGGAAAATATGATTTCATCTCTCAGGTAAAGTTCTTCTCCCTTCTTTCCTCAGGAATTCCGACCATTGATCCCTCTGAAGACAACATATAGGTTTACATCATTAACAATCATAAGGGTGATGAAAATAATGTGTAACATCCTGGCTCTAAATATTTTGTTGAGGCATGAGAATAAGAAGTAACATTTGTTGGGAAAATAAGATTGAGCAAACTTCTTTGCCCATATATATTGCCATCTATGCGACCCAATTTCCACTGGATTTCTCTCTACAAATACTCTGTAAAAACCTTCACCAGGTTTCCCATCATGGACAATATTATAAAATCAAATATTGTGGTAGCCTTGTCACATGATATCTCATCCTTGTAATCTGGGGACAAACTTCTTCAATAATTAATTCACCATCGAGCTTCTTTGGTATGTTGAAAAGTGGCACCTTGTTAAACAAGACCTTTGGTTTTGAACCCGTCACCATGAAGTGCATGAGGAATGAGTTCTCCATGTAACACGAGATCAATCATGTCATCCCATATCACGATTAAAGTCACCATATTAGACCAAAGATAAATGAAACAATTAAATGGACATGCTGGTAATGGCTAGACGGTATTTATAATGACATTTGGCGTCTAAGCTAAAGTCGTGGCATTATTAAGACTAAAATTTTGACATATTCAACACGGTCGACACCTATAAATGGTCCCAATATTGGCACTCCCTGTGTGATAAAAAATGCATGGATAGACGAGGGTTTGAATAGGCATTTGCAATGTACATTTGGCATTTGAAACCCAACTCTTAGTTCTCATCTCATCACAGGTTCCTGATCAAACATTTGTCTTTTTGCAAGAACACAATGTTGGTTGTGGAACCTGATTATCTTCCCGATTCAGAGGTTTGTTTTAGTCGTGCTTTGACCCCATTCCCTAATGGGGAGGTGTGGGGGGGCTTTACCCCCCACAACTGTCGCCGGGGGAGGGGGGGGGGGTGGCAACAATTTTTGTAGCCCCCCCTCTCCCAGGCAGTGGATTTGGGGGCAGTTCCCTTGAAGCGAAATATTGGGAAAAAATTCCTTGTAAAATATTGTAATTTCGTAGTCAATCTAGATTGTTCATTATAAGGTTGCAGATCTAACGATAGAAGTTATTTTTAGGGTTTTTTTCCCTAGAAGGAAACCCTCTCTTATGAGGGAATTGTATTGCGGCTATGTATTATTGAGAATGTTGTATTTTGAGAGAGGAGACTGCGAGAGAAAGGAGAGGAATTTACAATGGTTGAGATGTAGGTTGTATCCCTTCATTTTGATGGATAATAAAAAGGAATGACCTAGCAATTTCTTTGGGTCAATTTCTTTGGTGGACGTAGCCCACATTGGGTGAACCACATATATATGTGTCTCTATTGTATTGTGTATCTTCTGTGTTTTATTCAACATTTGTTTTATTTTATTGCTATGCGATCCTGTTTTTCTAACACATAACTTGACAATCATCAAGCCACTTGGCGCGTTTGGATTTTACTCAGCGCTGCATTTTTTTTTTTTGCATTGTGCAAATAATCCCACATGCAAATGCATACACGAGATTCTAAACTTTGTATATGCAACTACCCAAAGCATGACTCGACACGTAATGCATGTAGACCTGTGGGCTCTCCTCCTTTGTGACTTGGCACTTGATGTATGTCAATCTTTGGTGGTTGGTCTTGGTCATTGGGCTTTGATATGTGTTGTGCTTTGACACTTGGTCGATGGGTTTAAAACATAACCAAGCTAGCTCCTTTTTATTTTTTATTTTTAGTGAAACAAACAAAAATATTATTTTAACATTATAATTTTATAATTTTAAATAATATAATTCATAAAAGAAATTTGGCTTGGTTGATAACAAGAGCAAATTGGTATTCTCAAACATTTTGCAAAGGTCAAAGGAAATGAATAAAGAGAAAAACAAGAGACCTTAGCAAATAATGATGCAAGGATTATGACAGTAGAGAAGATTGTCAAAAATGGCAAAAGGCTTGGAAGTTTGTGACATTAAGAGGCTTGTGCAGTTTGACGAGGCAAGGCATAGAAGTTTTGACACAAAAATAACAACTTTGACAGATCCGACGCAAAAGAAAAGAAAGATGGCAAACCTAGGGAAGTTTTGCACAATTTTGTCGAAGGGTTAAAATTTTTGACGATGTCAATATGGGTGCTAACATTGTGCACTCCCAATAGTGAATCAATTAGCTTGGGGGGAAGTAACACAATGTCACTTGAAAGAAGAGGTCCACAAAGTGCCATAGTGTTACCCATGATTTTGGTCGTCATGATGATGTATTGATGATGGTGTACTTAGGCTCTTCATAAGAACTTTCTCCTGAGAAAAGTTACTTTCATCTCTTCCCAGAAAACTCATTTTTGAAGAAGGTTCGTAGGCTGCTAATATATTTGGGTGCGAGAATGCCAGATTATCGCAGGCTGCCTTAAGCCAGGGTGCGAACTTCTCACACTGTGTTGAATAGTTAGGGTGCGAGCTCTTCCTAAAGCATGGAAAAAGATGAATTCTCGATGTTTCTAGAAGGGAATCTTCTAGAAGGATGGGTTGGCATTCGAATGGTTATCCTTGTACTAGATTCCCTGATATTGTGGGATCATTCTTATCCAAGTAACTAATTCATTCTCTCCTATATATTGAAGAAATTCTCATGGAAAAGGTTAAGCAAGATTCATTGGAGAATTGGTGAAATAATTGTGTGAAGGACTTAGCTGAACAACAGCTTGGAGACTCAAGCAAGTCTATCAAGAGGATTTGATCTTCTTCATACAAGGATTGAGCAAGTGTGTGTGTGGAAGCCAAGAGCTATCGAAAGGAAGCTTGCAACATCAAGGCTATCAGGTTGTAATCTTTACTTTCCATCAATATGATACAGCGGCATGTCCCTTTCCCATAAAGCTATTCTCACTTTATTGTGTAATTCCTTGATCATACACATAAGTCGACTATTGAATATATTGTGCTATCTTCACTTTGGTTGGTTTGTGTTGTCTTGATCTTGACCTCACGAGAGCACCGGAGAGAAGCGGGAGCAATAGAGACCCTAGGAAGCGATATAAAGGTATGTTACTTGTTCCTTCCTACTAGTTGATTCAAGGGTCAAAACTTAGGGAAAGAGTCATGTCCTATCCTGTTTTGTTCTAGATGTAGGTGGATCTAGGGAGATCTGTTAGTGTCCGCACCTACCGATTAGTCCGATAATAAAATTGGCAACTCCACCGGGGATCGATCCCATTTTCTCTATAGCTTTTGGTGTTTTTCTGTGGCCAATTGCTCTTGTTTTACTTTTCTCCTTTCCTATCAATCTCTGAGTCCTCAGGATATCCTGATAGACCCTCTGGGTCTAGAGGCCTTTTCAATTTTTCTTTCATTTTCCAAAAATTTGACTATGTTCAGACATTCTCGCATTGCACTTCACTGTAGCCTAGGAGAATCCATAGAGTTCACATATTTCCTTTAGGTTCAGTGAGAGATTCTCGCACCCTGCTCAAGGGTCACCTGCGAGAATCACTGATTCTCGCACTATGTAGTATTGCCAGCCTGCGAACTCATTTTTTCAAATTTTTGGATTAGGGTTTTGGCATCTTCAACTGCCCAGATCAGTTTAGGTGCCTAATAAGAGTTTCTTGGACCATTGATTGATGTCTTCCTTGTCTTTGTTTGCTTGCATGAACAGTCTTAGGATTTCAAGGCTCTTCTTGTCACTTTTGTCTTGACTTTTCTTGGCAACACCATACTCTCTGATTTCAGAATCTGAGTGTGTTTGATTAGTTAAGGACCGGTGATCGGTTGAAAGTTGAGTTTTCTCCGTCTTTATCATTTGCTTATTGTTTGAAAGATCATTTTTCTTGTGCGATTGAAAAGACTATATTGGTTTTCTTTTTATTTTTGTTTTCATTGAAAGAGTGGATTTGGTTTATCATTTCTTGTTCATTGTTTTTTTATTTTCAGTACTCTTGCTATCATAGTGTGGGTCCTTTTTGGAAAGTGAACAAAGTTTTTCTTTCAAAAAATCTTTTTTGTCTTCGAAAACATTGAAAACCAATTGTTGAAATTATTGAAAAAGACACAATAGAGAATTGTTATTTCATGCGTGATTTGTTGCATTTGCATTTTAAAGGAAATTTTGCATTGTAGTTTAAGGTTGATCTGGAAAACTTTCTCTTTCCCTCCCATACACAGGATTCATTGAACGAAAAAGTGATATATTTCATTCTCATCCATGCATTGTTGGGTCAGAGTCATACAACATAAGTTTCACCTATGTTTCCTTTGAGTAAACAACAACTCTTAATAACACTGCGCAATTGTAAAATTTATCTAGTAACTCTTTTCCAGGGTTCTATTACACCAACATTTAGCTAGGATAGCGCCTTGGATTAGGAAGAGAGATACACTCTCCAAAAGCACAAAACACACAATAGCATCTTGTGTTAGGGAGTGTTAAATTCCATTTGCAACATCTTGTCCTAGGAAGCCCTTCTCACACAAGGGTCAAGCATGAGGTCGCATTGATCTTGGCAGAGTTACTCACCCTGCTTTGTTGCTATCAGTGTAGAGATTTCACGTATTATGGGGATCACCCGGAGGTATACCCACAATGATGAGTGGAAGCCTTTTGAGTTGATTTCGGGCTAGATACCCTGCCCTTGCGTGTGGATCAGACTGTCGACTGTTCCCCTAGGCTTTATTGTTGTTGGTGGTGACCTTAGTGGCCTATCTTTNTAAATTCCATTTGCAACATCTTGTCCTAGGAAGCCCTTCTCACACAAGGGTTAAGCATGAGGTCGCATTGATCTTGGCAGAGTTACTCACCCTGCTTTGTTGCTATCAGTGTAGAGATTTCACGTATTATGGGGATCACCCGGAGGTATACCCACAATGATGAGTGGAAGCCTTTTGAGTTGATTTCGGGCTAGATACCCTGCCCTTGCGTGTGGATCGGACTGTCGACTGTTCCCCTAGGCTTTATTGTTGTTTGTGGTGACCTTAGTGGCCTATCTTTCTAGGTTCTTACCTGAGGTGACTGTGGAGGGGAAAGTCTTCACGGTACCTGGAATTGACGTTGACCAAACTCACTCTGGCTCCTTGGAGGGTATACCCACGATTATGTGTGGGAGCTTGCACCCGGGTGTAAGTCCGTTAAGCAGGTCATCAGCGTAACTTTTTCACCCTAGCCCAGCCCCTTTCTCATCTCGTTGTTGCGACGTTGGATTTCATCACCAACTAGTGGCTTCGAAATTAGAAGGTCTTGTTTGCTTGGTGTTGCTCCCTAGATTTTGTTTACTAGCACGTGTTGTTTGTTTCTCGAAGTTGACCATAGGATTTTCTTTGTGAAGTTTGTCACTCGTTTAAATTAGCTCCTCCGCGTTGCTCATGTAGAATGTAGGGTTTATCTCTAGAGCATCTGGAAGGTTCTCAACCCTTGCCTACCAGTACACCTGAGGGCTCTCCTCGGCAGAGTGAAGTCACAGTCGTCACCACACCACAAGTGGAATGCAATGACTCTCTAGAACATTTTCGAATTACAAATACTCGAGAGGATTTTCCATTTCATCCCGATTCTGAGAGACGTTTTATGAGAGCAAACTCTTCTAGAGACTTAATTGTTGTGTATTTCGGATCTCCGTCTAGACCTAGGGACCAAGATCCTTTTTGGTCTACAGGCATTTTTCGATGGGACATTTTTGGTCCAGGTTCACCTGTGATTTCCGAAATCAACCCACCTGTGATTTCCGAAATCTCTAGTACAACAATAGTACCGGTTACTACCGCTTATCACTTTACCGTCCCTGCCGAAATGGCCCATCTCACAACTACTTCGAGTGTTCCAACCGAGTTTACTGCGGTTAGTCTTGCTCCTATCAACACACCGCGAACGCCCAACGTTATTTCGACACTACCACCTGGATACCATGCGTTGAATACTTCCATTCCTACTCCTACGCAAAATCCATCCGGCTCTCCTAGTGGTCCTTCTTCTTCTGGGCGTTTTCTTCCCGGTTTTGTTCCAACACTCCCTCAATTTCCTTTTGGAGGACCTTCTTCATCTTCTATTGAGAATTCTAATCCTAGTGGCGCTATTCCGTCATTCACTCCAACTAATTAGTTTCCGGTTGGTGGAAAATCTCATCAAGGTAGAATAACTCAACCCCCTCTTAGTTGGCAACTTCCAATTGGTACACCACCTTAGATGGGAGGACCATCCCCACCTTATGGGAAAAACATACCTCCGTCCTTGGCCCAGTATTGGAATCAGTTGATCCGAAATCCTCCTCA